>NEWO01000009.1:3273715-3319833 GCA_003013225.1 Phalaenopsis aphrodite
CTCTTTCTAACTCTCTATTGGTCTCTGATTTTTTTGATAATGAGGGTTGGGACTTTTCTAAATTATGCTCTATGGTTGGGGAACAAAATGCAAAGCATATACTCACAATCTCCATCACTCCTTCTAATAGAGATCTCCCCATGTGGAAAAGAAGCAACTCTATATCAATTTGCAAGCTCATTTATGGCACTCTACACTCACATCGTGACTGGATATGGGGGAAATGGATTTGGCATAAATATTTATCTCCCTCTATATCCTTTTTTCTATGGCGTTATCTTATGTCATTAATCTCATTGGATGACATTCTTAAGCTTAAGGGCTTGAAATTAGCCTCTAGATGCCCTATGTGTAGAATGAAAGAGGAGGATATAACACACACTTTCTTTGAGTGTGGTTTCTCGTTGGAGGTCTGGGATAAAATAGGCGCTCATTTTGGTTTCTCTTGGACCCATAGAGGATCTTTAGCTAGTTATTGGCAGTGGAAGGATTTTGATGTCTTTATGGGGAGGTTTCCCCTCTCATTATTGGTTCTTTGGTTCCTTTGGAACTCCAGAAATAGTTTTAAATACCACACCTCTCCCCTCTCTATTACTATGGTTGTTGCATATGTCATTAACTATTACAATAAAGTTTTAAGAGTCAGCACCTCCGTGGTTAAAACCACTAAGGCCCCTCGGCTTATTGTGTGGGCCCCCCGCATGCTAATTATGTGAAATTAAATGTTGATGGCTGTTGGCGTGCTAATTATGCTGCGGTTGGGGGATTTTTAGAAATTTTGAGGGGAAATGTCTTCTCTTTTTCGCTTCCCCTGTTATTGCCGAAACTTCTTTGGCTGTTGAATGTTGGGGAGTCTTTTTGGCTCTAGTGGTGGCCAGCATCTTTAATTTTCGTAAGCTGAAGGCGCAGATGGATTCAAAAATACTTTATGATATTTTGGTTTGTACTACCTCTCCTCTTTGTGATTTAATTGGTATTTTTAAAAGAATAATGATTCTTATAGTTGATAAACATCTTGAGGTTAGATGGGAGTTTATTCATAGAGAGGGCAACTCTCCTGCGGATTTGCTTGCTAAAAATGCATGGGAGACTTGTCACGTTGGCACACATCCCACTGCCCATCTTCGGAGACTCGTCATTGGAGATACTTTAAATCTCCCCTATATTCGTTTCTAAGTTTTATGGGTTATATTTTCGGTTTGGCTGGACTATGCTGTTTTTCTCTCATTTTTTGGCTTGTTGGTTGGCTTGGCTGGTTTTGCAATATTTTGCAGGGGGTTCTCTGTTTCGAAGACAAAGGCTGGGATGGAGACCTTGCTCTTGGACGCGGCATAGAGGACGCCTCCTGTTCATGACCTTTTCTTTTTTGTCTTCCTTCAAATACTTCCATGATATAAAAGCACATAGGGGTACCTTTTTATTTTGGCTCTTTTTTCTGGTTTTCTGGGTATACTTATATTTGAAAGCTATTTTTGTGTGAGTTGTACTTGGGGAAGAGGGACCCCTAGGGGTGAGTCTAATGTATTTCTTTTTCTGTTTTCTAGATGTGGACCCTCCCCCCCCAAACCTTGTACCTTATTTTAATTATTGACGCGTAGGGAGCCACCGATGCTCTTTCCCCAATATATATATATATATATATATGTAGAGATAGATAGATACAGACACACAGACACATAATTTCAGTAATAAGCTTAGATACTTAGTAGCCAAAGCCTTCAACTCCACCCTAAATTGCATTCCGGTCACTCCCTATACCATAAGCTGCAGGGAGCTGGAACGAAGAGCAGACTGAAGGAAAAGAAAAGAAGAGTAAAGGAGGAATAGAGTAATGAAAAAAGGTAAACCCACGGGTGTGTTGAAAATTCGATTTTTACTTTTGTCCTCTAACTTAACAATTTCAACCCAGATGGGTATGGGCTGTGAGTCTTGCATATTGAAGAACAATCTTGAAGTAAAAGTGTGCTGTCGGATTAATTTGATTTAGAATTAATTTATAAGTTAAAAAATAATATAAATTGAGATGTTGCTATTTTTTAAATTGAAAACAACAAAAAGGTAATCGGAACAAGGAAGTTTTTGAAGTTTTAAATTGTCAATTATGTAAGATACTCATTTTCTAATTCAGGAAGCAAAATTTGTTCAGTTATATGTATTCAACTTTGTATGTATTCAAATGTGTAAGTATTAGAATTGTTTCATTTCAAAATTACACATCATTTTCCAACAATGCAAGATAAAAGCAAAAATTAGATGCATATAAATAATTGCCTTCAACTCCACCCTAAATTGCATTCCGGTCACTACCCATACCATAAGCTGCAGGGAGCTGGAACGAAGAGAGACTGAAGGAAAGGAAAAGAAGGGTAAAGGAAGAATTGAGTAATGAAAAAAGGTAAACCCACGGGTGTGTTGAAAATTCGATTTTTACTTTTGTCCTCTAACCTAATAATTTCAACTCAGATGGGTATGGGCTGTGAGTCCTGCATGAGGAGGAACAATTTTGAAGTAAAAGTGTGCTGTCGAATTAATTTGATTTAAAATTAATTTGTAAATTAAAAAATAATATAAATTGTGATATTGCTATTTTTTTAGATTGAATGCAACAAAAAGGTAATCGGAACAAGGAAGTTTTTCAAGTTTTCAATTGTCAATTATGTAAGATATTCAATTTCTAATTCAGGAAGCAAAATTTGTTCAGTTATATGTATTCAACTTAGTATGTATTCAAATGTGTAAGTATTAGAATTGTTTCATTTCAAAATTACACATCATTTTCCTACAATGCAAGATAAAAGCAAAAATTAGATGCATATAAATAATTGCATGAGAAAGACGAAGATTATAAACATTTAAATGTTAATAATGAAAATGAATACTTTGGGAAATTCTTGCACATTGATAGGTTGACAATAATATAACGATTGTAATCTATGCAGGTATAGCGACAAAATTATGCTCATAATTGATATATTTATGATAATATGAACAAACAGAGTGATAAATGTGAGCCCACATGGAGGTAAAAGGGCCCACAATTTCGCATATTTATGATAACCTGCAGGTACGTCAGTAAAAATGAGCCCATATAAAAGCAAAATGTTCTTAAGCTAATATGTTAATGATACATATACGGATAAGACAACAAAGAGGATCCCTTATATGATAGCTAATAAACCTAACACCACTTACATGATATATTTAAAAGCTACAAGAAGAACTTTTGTTCCAGTGTGAACCCTTATCCATCAAGATATTATCTGTCTTGGCCTAATGGCCTCAAAATTTTGTCCCAATGATGTATCTTCCCAGGAGGTTACCCATCCCAAAGGTGCTCCCATTTTGTCCCATATGAGCACGCTTAATTTTGGAGTTTCTAATAAGATTTCAACCATTGCACTCAAAGGCGCATCAATGTTCAAGAATCAGTTGTATTCTAGTTTTACCAAAATATTTGGGTTTCTGCATTGCTTATTTATTTATTATTTTGATTTACCTAATTAGTTTCATGCCATTTCTTCAATTGTATCAATAATTAACTTCTATTTATAAAATGAAATAAAATTTACATTTGTTTGCTTGCTCTTATTATTTATATTGCTTCCATATAAATTTTTCTTTTATAAATATAAAATAAGGTTTATCTCATTTCACAACATCCTAGATTGTTAACGTGTATTGTCTTCAAATTTGAGGATGTGACAGACCGCACCATCGTCAAATCATAACAGAATCATCTTAAGATCATGATTGAATCATCACCAAACCATCTTCAAACTGTGATCCACCAATCTTCAAACTAACTATCTTCTGCACACAATTATCATCATGAAACCACAATCTAACAATAATCGATTATCTTCAGGCTCATCCATATACTTCAACTTCAAAAAGCAATCCGTGAATATAAAAATTTATCCTTTATTAGAGCGAAGTTCGAATGAATCAAACTTTTCAGCATATTTTTCCATCTTTCGCCATTATGACGCATATAAGTTGAACTACCCTAGGTTAAATGATTTTTGAATAAATCAATAAAAGAAAGACGAAAATGCATTTATTCGTTTATCATTTAAATAAAACAAAATATATAAAATAAAAACTATAATATTATTTGATTTTCTAAATAAAAGCAATATGTGATATTATAAATTATATGTTACATGCTCATAATTTAGCATACAAAATATCAAATATACTTTTTGTTTCATCATGCAAATTTAATTGTGAAAATATTGCAATTTTAAATTAACATTTTCTTATAATTAAAATTGCTAAAAACATATAAATTTTAAAAATACATTAAAGTATAAGCATAATTAAAAAAATTTAACTTATATTATCGTCATGTATAATCATACGATAATGCAAACACATTTCAACAAAAATTAGGGTTCGTAGCCAACTTATTGTGAGTTCAAATGATGCAAGTACATCACTATTACTATATAATGCATGGGCACTCTAGATGAAAGAGTAGTGCAGTATCAGATACATATCAAACAGACATGCTTTGGACACGTGTCAAACACGATTTTGATATATCAGATTTAAATAATATTGAAAAAGGGGCACGCAAGTCAAATAAGCATGTCTAAAATGAGCTAAAATTTTTAAAAATATTTTTTAAACATATATAATATATAATTTATAATTAAAAAAAATAAAATATACTTATTTAAAGGTTAAATATATTTAGACGGTTTCTCAAGGAGCTCAAGTAGTTCGCCAATCAAACACCTGATATTTCACTAGAGCGGTTCATCGTTCATCAGTCGCAGTTCTTATTTTTTTTATATCAAAAAATAAACAATAAGTTATGAAAAGCTTAAATTTGAAAAATTAATTTAATTAAATTTCTTATTTTCACTTTTATATTGTTTATATTTTTTTATTTTCTAAATTTTTATAAATTATTTAATAATTTTATTATAAGGATGTGTATAGCGCATATACATGTCATTTATTTCCAGTAAAAGAAGTATCTAATATCTGTCATTTCGTTTTATGTCGTGTCTGCATCCATGCAACAAAGTTATTACCATTATGTCATTAGCATATTTCCACAACTTTCTTTGCTAAAGATTCATTTGTGATCGGTTTTATATTTTGTATTCAATTTGTATTTCTATTTTTTAAAATATTTTAATTTGAAAAAAAATATATTTGACATTTTAAAAATAAATCAATTTTTTTAATAAATAATTAATTGATTGTTAAAAAAAAACCTACTTTATTTTTAAAAATAAAATTTAAATACGTGTAAAATACATTATCTAAACATTATAAATAAAAAAGGTCTCGCACAGGTGCTTAATGTTGTGTTGGGACGTTATTTTCTTGTCTGCTTTATTTGGTATTCTGCAGTTTGTTTGGTTGTTATTGTTATTAGAGTTCTCACACTTTTCGATATATATGAGAGCTGGGTAGGTTATTTAAAGAATTTGACTACTGATAGTGAAAAGCATGGAGATAAACAAGAAAAATAAATTTTACAATAAAACCCAACCAAGCTAAATTCCTTGCATATTCATTTGGGCACATAGATAACAGCAATACATGATTTAATCAAGGAAATACTAACCGTAATGTTATACTTGAAATAAAGATCAAGGGCTGCATTGAAGTAGCTGTATTCATCTAATATAACAGGAAATGAACATGTCCCATGCTTTTCTGCAAAAGAACGAGAAATAGAAGAATAAATCTAAAAAATAACACAGTATTTACAAGAATGTTCTAATGTTGCTTCTAACAGTATATACGTGACACAATGCTTCGTTAATGCCTTAATGGACCATAGTTAGCCTCTGTACTTGTTCTTTTACTCCCTGTCGATCTTCTATAAAACACTTAACAATTGTTGATTATGCTCATTTACCGTACCATAAGCCAAAACGCACTGTTAAAAACACTTTCATTTAATAAACAACAATACAAGGACTGTTAGTTTTGCTTATGACTGGCAAACTGTACTCCAATCTGCTTTTAAATTTCACAAGCAATTTCACAGTAGAAATCCCCAGTGGTTCATAATTCCATCAGGAGATTAAGCTCTAAACCAGTTACTAATCAGATATTGGAATATTTGACATTTGTAATCACTTAAAAATACGATAAGCATATCAAGTTAATTAAGTTAAGAAAGTTTACCCCACTGCTCATCCAGCATATAAACACAAGGTGACCGCCAAGAAAAAATAAGTTTGTCAGGCTCAAGATGGGTAACAGAGAAAATTAATTTAACCAGACCTTAAATTTTATCAATACCTCATGGGCCCAAAACAACCCTTTGCCACCATGGCAAAGGGATGGAGAACCGCAACCTAAGGATGGCCAGTGTTTCTGAAGCTCTGGCATAAGAGATGAGATCTGACAACAAAAAAAAAACATAGCAAGATATAAAATAGTTAGGCACACAAATATAAATGATACATGAACTGAAGAAATATTCATTCTGCGTGAAAATAAACACACAGAACATCACCTTCTTAATATTAAAATCAGAATTTCTACAGCATGATGGATAGTTCCCGTCATTATAATCTGGCCAAAGCCCATCTGTTTTAAGATGTTTAAAAAAAAACATCAGCTTATTGCAACAACAACAACAAAAAAAACAAGTTTTTATCCCACTAACCAGGGTCGGCTACATGAATCATTTTTCTCTATTGCGTCCTATTTACATAATGATCAAAAGGATTCATGCCATGATTTTTCGAAAAATTTTACATTGGCTTTAAACTACCTAACACAACCCTCCACTTTTCACATTCAGAGCTCGAGACCCAACAATGGCAGTGCTAAAAACATTAACTTATTGGATCAAGAAAACTTAGCAATTCTAACTTGAAAAAGTACATAATATGTTTTCAATATTTTATTGGGGAATTTACATATGTAGATTTAAAATACTAGAATTTGCAATATCTAATATGTAAATTTCATTATATCTAATAGAACTCGGTTAAGGAAGATATCTCACTAGACACCAGGCTCCAACAAGATCTGATGATAAGGGATGGACGACTTGGTCGGAGATGGGAAGAAGGGTTGTGTTAACAAACTTGGGATGTGGCAACAAGTCATGTTGGAGTTCTGCCAACAATGACCTGAACAAGATTTGGGAGAAATCGAAGGGATTTGGGGCAAATGTGGAGGGCCACCATGAGATATTCGGAAGTGTGGGATGTGGAAATACTAACAATGTGTTCAGTGCAGAAGGCTTTGGAGATCGGTAGCATGTGAAGGAACAGCAAAGGTCAAAAGGGTGATGGTATTGTAACGGAAAGTGTTATTTTTTATTTTATTTTGATATTTTAAGTGTTATGTATGTAAAAAGTAAAATTTAGGTGTTAACTATGTAAACTCCAATGTTTCGTAACAATGAATATAAATCCCCCTATTTTATTTTTCTATTTGAAGGATTGTCCTAGACTCTTTTCTATCTAGCTCATAAACAAATTAGAGAGAATAACCATCTATTGAAAGAGCGCCAGGAAACAATAACACACTTTCAACAAATGAGATATTACTATCATAATTGCATTTTATCGAGCAATTTATTTTTGATACCATACCACAATTTAATGAGACCCATAGAAATTCTTGAGGAATGCAAATTTAAGCAATCTAGCATCAATTAAACTTTTAAAAAAAAACTAGAATGCTGAAGGCCCATCAACATATTTTTCCATTTTAAGTTTTTCTTATAATTTTTTGCTTCATTTTCTAAGTTCAAAGTAATCTTAAGGTTTATGTTAAGAGCCTTTCAAGTAATGAGATGGTAGCTTTTATTTCATCAAGAGTGCTTTATGTCTTTATCAAAAGCTCGTGAAGTTTTTCCTTCTCTGGAGTTATTTCAAGTACTCTATGAATGTTGGCAACTAAAAAGCTAGCAAGGATTATGCAGCTGGATAAGTTTTTGAGACTCCTTCAAGCTATGAGGTTAAAGAGAGAAATTTAGAGACCAAAAGCAGGTAGAAAACGAAAGTAGGTCAAGTAATCCTCCGAATTAAGAAAAGAGAGGAGAAAGTAGAGAGGCGAGGGAAGGGAGGTGAGATTAACGCAATCATTCCCCTCGTTTGATAATATCATCTATAGTTCTTCGTTACATAATATCCTTCTATAGAATACAAATTTTTGCATGATTAGAAACAAGGTTAAAAAAATTCTCATCTACTAATATAAGGTAAAATCAAATAATCACATTATTATCAAATCAAACATTTGTTATCATCAAATGTAGGTAACTTTAATTGTATGAAAACTAAATAACATATAATCATGTCATGTTTAAATAAACAAAATTTGATTACATTAAATATGATTATATCTTAATTATTTAAACCAATCAAGCATAACAGTACTTCGATTGGAGAAGAATCATAGTTGTATAATCCTCAATTCACACAGCATAAAGAAACTCCTTACAAATAGTTTGAAGGTGGCGGCGCTGGTGATAGTAGAAACAAGACCAAAACATGGGCAACCACTAAGGTAGCAGCAGATGTAGATTTACACCTTTAAAAGAATTTGAGGTCTTCCAACCTAGACAGCCATACTTCATCAACTATTACTATCAATCTGAATGACGATCGCATCATAAAATGGAGGTGATTGCTATAGTGTTACAGAGTCAACCTAGCCCATTGATTATAATATGAATTTACTTATTTCGCTTTCATTTTCTTTTTATTTTTAATACTCGTTATTTTAGAAATATTAAATGATATTTGCATATGCTATGGCACATTTAATTCATCAATTCATCGCCTAGTCCATTGGTTATAATAACCGTTGGTAAAATTTGGTCAATCCAACATTCCAATTATTAACAGCCCTATGATAACATTTGTACCATCCTAACGTTGGTAGCAAGAGTGGGAATTCATTTCTTTCTCGACAAAGGTTCATCTGGCCTAAACTTATGTCTTCTCTTCCGCAGGTCATCGTCATTGTAAACCTACCTGTGATTAAATAATATGACATTTCATTGATCTTCTTTACCTTTTACATTAATCTTATCAGCACTCACATAGAATGGATATGCATCTGTTAACCAACAAACTATACAAGCATGCATCAAGAATACAGTGTAACATGTGATATTCAATATTTCATACTCAATTATGCAATTATATGATTATATCTTATCAATTTACTTTAAGTTTGATAACTACTAAAAAGTTATGAATTCATTATAAATAGATAATTATATACATATGAGATAAATCTTACAAACAGAATAAAGATGTACTCTATATAAATAAATTTTTTATATGCATAAGCATATTAAGTTGACATAGTTATAGGACGTTGCATACATTGAACCTATAAATAGTTTGATTCTTATTTTAAAAATTGAATCTCGTTAAGATTTTTAGATTCTTTTCAGGGCAGATTTCCTAACTTCTCCTACCAAGAAACTTTGATCTTACATATAAACCACTAAAAATAAACAAATTGATCAATTTGTATCATACTCCAACTTTTTAATTCAATTAGATTAAAAAATGAATAAAATAAAATTTTACCACAAAATTTTCTTCCCTCATAAAATCTTTCAGCCTACAATTTCCCAACCAAATCAATTTGTTGGAAAGAAAAAAAAAATCGAATCATTATCTCAAAAACTAGCTTCTCTTCTTTTTCCCTTTCATTCCCTTCTACTTTTCTCATTTTCTACTCATTTTCTTTTCTTTTTCTTCCCTTCTTTCTACTATTTTCTCCCAGCAGCTCTTACCCGAGAGCAGCAACACTCTAGTTCAGATAGGAAAAGTATGAGGAATGAGAGGAATAGTCTGCTTAAACATATATATATGTATATAGATATACAAAACATGATATACAAATAATATAAATAACTTCATTCTTATTAAATCTCAGCTCCTTAAATTAAATCTAGCCACTATATGCCTCATTTTCTGAAATATATTTTTTGGTGCTACAGTACCATTACAGTAATTTGCAGCAGAACCGCAGCAACAGTTACATGCTGCAATGATTTTAATAAAAAAATTAAAAACTTATTTAAATAGAAACTAATTAAATAATTTTTGTATATTTGCAAATTAATATACTTCTATATATCAAAATAAAAAAAAAATGAAAACAGCTTTAATGATTTTCGAGATGTGAGAAAAAACAAGGTATAATTTAAAAAAAAAATTTATAATATTACCTTTTTGGCATTTTTAACTATTACACCCTCTTGCCTCAACCATGCAAAGAAGATGATTCTTGTAGAGTTTGATGAATTATTTCACCGTGTGGATTAAGATCTAGACAACTGTTTAACAAAACAGTACAACAGTCATCAAGTTCATACAAAGCAATATTTCACGCTCCTCCATGCACCATTATAATTGACAATGCAGTAGATCATTCAAAAATTTCAGCTTTTATGAAGGGAATGGGTTAATTTAAGCCATCTTCCAATATTCACTCACAGACAAATGGATAAGTCGGAGCTAAAGTTGTAACCAACTAAACCGACTCATAAGCTAGCTTTACCCCGGCACAACAAATGGCTCATTAGTGAGGCTCAATGAGTTAATGACCAAAATTGAGTTGCATCTGCATCGGATCTTTTAAAAAGTATTAATACAAAAAAACTCATCAAAATACTAAATTTAATGTTTATACACAAAGAAAATTAAAAAAATCTAAAAATCCTACCTTTATTTGTTGTCAAACCATGATTTCTCATTATTTCTCAGCCAATTTTTCATTTTTTTATCCTTTTATTATTACAACTCCTAGAATTGCCTTCAACATTTTTCATTCATAATAACTAAGCTCGCTCATAAACCTATTCAACTCGTAGAATTAAAATTGAACTGCATTAATTATTCAAGCTCAAGTTGGAGGTGCTCTAGCACAAGTTTGTGGGAGCTCGATATGACCGCTCATCCATAAATATTAGGCATTTAGACTGTTTACTTCCGTAAAAATGAATGGACTATCCCAATTGTGAATCAACTTGTAAAATCGCTCGACATGGCCAATATGCTCAACTTATTAGAGTACAAGTTCTCCTAGTTGAAATTCCCTAGGCTTAAGTTATGAGTTGTGTTGCTTATAAATTCAACATGCTACATCAACTCTTGATTTCTTGAGCATGTCAAGGGCATCAATCATCCAATAATAATTTTACCTTATCTAATGGTTCAATTAAATTGGTTGAACTGCAACTACAGCTCTAAAGCTCTAATTCAAACAAAGCATCCATATCCCAAAGAAAAGAGAAAATGACTTTTGTTTCCCACATTAAATGAAATTGTTATCATGGCCTAAGTCATAGTCAATAGCTTGTCAACTTGAACACATTCTTTATTCATTTTTTTTTCAAAAATGAGATTCATCTTATTTGCAGCTTCTTCTGAGTGTAAACAACTCGAGTCAATACAAATGGCGTCTAGTGTTATCATCCTTTAAAATTTTTTAATATTTTCATTAATCATAAAGCCAATTATCCTCTACAATTTTCCACCATTCACTTACTTTTTCACTTTAGAAGAGGTCACCTACAAAAGCCAGCATCTATAAATAGATAGGAAGAGTTATCCATCACTTTGAATTTCTTAAACAACACTATATCCAATAAAAAAGGTACTTGCATAATAATTATAATTATTTGTGCTATAATGAAAATATTCTAATTCTACAAAATAAATGATGATAACAATCATCTCCATCATACATATCATAAGATAAATTCAACATTCCTGTTAAACATCATTCTCCTTAATCCTTACCAAATCAATAGTTGTGGTGCTGGATCATATCCTCTTCAAAATAATGATAATTTAATTACCCTGAATAATAAGTCTATCAGATAAAGTTATTATTTTTTAGCTCTAAAGATAAACTCCACTATCTCCAATTGTTTATCATTATTGAAAGGGTATTAACTAAGACAAAATTTAAAAAAAAAATGCTTGACAGAATATGAACTAAAGATTTAATCATCATACACTCCAAATATATTTTATCACCACAAGATCATTTTTAGCAGAAGACCCTTTTGTCATCGTGGATGAATTGATCAAAATGAGATTGTAAATGGATAAATCTAATGAATAGAATTACATTAAAAATAAATATATTTTTCATTACAAGTAAATAGATGTTGTTCCATGCTTATAACCGTCACAAAAATTGTGCCCTATACCAAGATCTTACCTTTAGAAAAAAAAAACAATTTTTTTGATGATATCAAATTTGAAATGCCATGCAATATTACTTCTTCATTTTATGATTGGTTGGCTTTAAATTTTATTAGTACTAGATGCAAACAGAGAAGGCTTGGTCCTCTTTTCTTAATCTAAAACTCATTTTTACCAAGTTATGAAGTAATATTTTCTATTCAACCTTTTTTTTAAGGCTAGAATGATCTAGGTCACTATTTCTTATTTAAAATAATATTTGAATGAAAATTCACATACTTGATGTACTTGATTATAAAGAATCCATGGAAAATGTAAGCTAAATGAATTTTGAATTTGTAAGGAACGGACAGCGTCAATGCATTTATGAGAGAAATGTGGCATACCATGGACAACTTTACAAGTTTAATGTAATTTTAAGGAAAAAAAGCAATTTCTAGAAAAAAATAATACTTAAATGTCATACTTTTCTAGTGGAAAAAAGATGCCCAATGTCTAGAGGAATAAGTTTAAATAAGAAGATGATCATGCAATAGTGTAAACACGTTTACATTCCAATTAACAGGACCATGGTACTGCGACATCTTGACACAGGGAGTAACAACCCTAGCTTATGTTTGCATAAGAAAAGAAAGAAATATACAATAGCCCTTTGTTTCAATGGCCAAGGGACAATCTTGCTTGATTTAAGTTAAAACATTTAAAAATAAATAAATTTAAGAATCTCAACTATCATGTTACAACAACAACAAGATTTGTTTTGCATTGTGGTAATTTATTTAGTTTTTCTATCCTTAAGGAGTATTTAACCTACGAAACTTAATTACATGGTAATGCATAGAACTGTCAAAAACTAAAATCTCTTACTTTTGAAACAATACAAAGGAAAAACCTTATACTTACGAATTGTGAACTCAGTTAATGGGTTAGACCTGCAAATAAGGAGGAAGAATCAGCACCGTTTGCCCAATGCAAGAAAAACATATGACAATAAAGCCTTTGGATTTAGAAAATGATTAAGAAAAGGACTGAGCTATGGTTCAAATAAACGGCAGTTGACCAAACTAAACAAAAAACTGAACACAGAAGAAGCATCTCAAGTGAATCTTCAATAAATAACAAAAAAAACCTTGACAAATGCGGAATAGGGTTGTGGTTATCAAATAATAGTTTAAAAAATATCTTAGGAATAGAAAAATAGTAGGTATTTTTATGATAGGAACAGTGTAAGTGAATAATAGAAATGGAGTTAATTCCTTCATGTTCTCATAGTAAACACAATGCCAGCCCCGGTTCTTCTCATTTGAGCCCTATTTAAGAAATTAAAAGAATCTCGTAGATACAAGATGAATTGCATCTCTAATTAAACGTGTAACGTCACATGATCATTACTCAAAATAGCCTTTACATAGCCTAGACTTCTCTGCTCAAATTAAAGCTTTAATTTGAAATTTTTTAATAGCAGGTTTTCTTTTCAAAGATTGCTTCTATATGTTGTCAAATTAAGCTTTTGCTCATCCCCTTCAGTTAAAATTCCAACCAAAGACCGTTCACTTATCTCTAACCCATATTTGCTCATCTTCAAACCAATAGCGCGCTTAATGGAAGTCCATAGGATGGAACCACTTAGGAAACCCCCAAAGTCTCAGGGTTACTCCCACTATTGTAGCCACGTGAGTTAGTGGAGGCCTGCCATTATAGCTTATTCATGGTCATAGAGATTGAGAAGACCTAGTTGACAATTACATTTCTTGAAGAAGTCAAACCACTAGCAGAGAAAACTTAAGGTCTATTTGGCGCAGCTGTGGATTATTTATAATCTGATGAGCAGATTATTCTGATAATCTGATAATCTGCAGATTATCAGAATAATCTGGCTTGCAGATTAGCTTATTGGTGGTTAAATGACATTTCTGCCCCTGTTTGATAAAACTGTTTGGGGCAGCTTATTCAAAATTGTTTATTGGTAGAACAAAAGCATATAGTGCAGAAAAATAAGAACATCATAGATCAATTCTAAGAGATTACATACAGTTCTCACACCCTCATGAGTACCAGAATAAATAAAAAAAGTACAAAGACAAGTACAACTACAATGATAAATATTAAAATATTTAATTTCAAACTCCGGGTACGTCTCTGCTCAGCTGCACTATCAACCTCGGAAAACACCGGATTCCCATGACTACTGGCAACACAAATCTAACAACCAGGTTTCCAGGATCGCAGCTAGCAACACAAATCCAACAACCAGGTTTCCAGGATCTGAGATGCCTAAAAGTATCTCAGATAAAATGTCACATATCTACACTTCTAAAGATAAACACAAATGCAACAACCAGGTTTCCAGGATCGCGGCTAGCAACACAAATCCAACAGCCAAGTAAATGTCAAACTATCTCAAATGCCCTAAAAACCAAAAACCACAGAAAATGCTAAAACCTAGTGGATGCCATAAACAAATAATGCCATAGATCTAAAATTTCGGCGCAAGTATGGATCAGAAAGGAAACCAGCGATCGTTTCTTGCATAGATCAGAGCAAAGAAAGCATTCCAGGATCGCAATTAGGGAAATTGAATGGATATCTGATTATCAGCAAAGAAAATAGGAAAGAACAAAGGTTCGATCTCCTCTAGGGCGACGAACCAGTAAGGAAACCAGCGAGGGAGACGGCAAGGGATATCGAGGGCACCTCCGGAATTCTTAGGGTAACGCGGATCTCTAACGCCGGACGCGGGGCTCGCACAGCGTCGAATCTCCTATTTGTTTTATCGGACACGGACACACTGCGATGGGAAAACGCCGAACCGAACGCCCTTATCAAACAGGAAGGCGGCGTTCTCATAACGCTGCCGCTCCCAATAAGCGCCCCCAAACGGGACATTAGATTGACCATAAGGGAACTTCAGAAATGAACTTGCCTCCCTTATCCTCTCGCACGTCCTTATACTCGAAGATTCGTTCAATAGATTGCAGTCAATCAAAAAAGTCTTTTGGATTCATATCTCCCTCAAATTCTAGTAGATTAACATTGATGTTGAAATCTCTCTACCCTCCAAATGATATCTCTTCTCTATAGTTCTTCCTATGGAAAGGAATCAGATACCCCTCTTTAGGCCTCCTCTGGAACTGGATTCCGAAAAGACGTGGTTTGTGGTTGATGGAGGAATGAACCAGACAGCAAGGAGAGCACATGTAGGCATGCAAGCATGCATGTATATGTATATAGATATGTATGTGTATATATATATATATATATATATATATATATATATATATATAGCGTACAAGCGCACGCCTAAACTTATTTAACTCGCTAGGTAACATAACAATTTCTATACAGTGTTCGTTTTCTATAGGGATAAGTCTCTTAGATTGTTATGGCTTTCTAAGGATTTGCTTTTGTCCCCCATGATATAACCAAGAAACAAAATTGAAGTGGCACAAAACACACTCTTAGGATCCATTTAGGTTGGCATTTCCGAGTTTTATTTTTCAGGCAGTTGTCATAATTCGATTTAATTATAATTTTATTGTTGTTTCTAAAATTTTAACGATGAGAATAATTTTTTTTTAAATCAGACATGTTAGAGTATGATAGCTACAAGAAAACTTTTATCCTGATTTTTTTAAAGGCATAAAGCCTATATCAACCACAACAACTTTCAAACAATATGATTTCCCATAATAATTCTACAGCTACTTTGAAATATACCTAAAGACACACCAAATAGACCACTGATGATATTAAGCTTGATCTTGAGTTGCCTTATAGTTATAAAAGTGTCATATCAAACAAATATGCTTCTTTTTCACAAGACATTCATGAGCAAATATCCTCATATTAGTTTCTTTTGAAACCCAAAAAGCATTTTCCACCCTTCAATATATAGGTTTGGCATTCTTCAATCCAAAAGATATTGCATGATAATTGATAAAGTTCATTTTCACTTTATTTGCTGGGTGCATTTTAGTATCAGGAAGTTTGAGAAAGCATCAAGGAAGTTAATCCATATTCCTAACTATTGAATCAACCAAGACCTCAACCCAAGAAAACATATAGCTGTCTACAGATGCACCTTGTTCAAGCTAGCCAAATCAACACAACAATGATTAGCCCCATGCTTCTCAACAATTTCACATTAAAAATCCAATCCAGATACTTTTCTTTACATGCACAACTTGTTGCTAGCAAAGACGGAATAGAAATCCAATGGCCATTAGTCTTCTTCTCTAGCATATAAGCATGATTCCCGATTATATAAGCAATCAGTGCGCTGCACATCCACATCTATCCTTGGCATTTCACAACGTTTAAATACAAAAATATCCTTTTTTTTTTTATAATCATTAGCATTTCAGTTTGAAATTACCCACTTCACATCCATCCTAAGGAAGCAGGTGCAACTCTAGCTTCTGACATTAACTTTAGTTGTCCCATCTACAGCAAAAAGACAATTTCCTTGTACAACTGAAATGTTCATTTTAAAATGAAAACAAGAAACTAGCAAGATCAAAGAACTATCTGCCTTGTCCATGAAGGAACTTCACCAGAAGCACAAACCCAGCTCAAAGAAACTTCCAAGCTCATTTTCACTTTACTTGTTGGGTGTATTTTAGTATCAGGAAGTCTGAGAAAGCATCAAAGAAGTTAATCCATATTCCTGATTATTGAATCAACCAAGACCTCAATCCAAGGAAACAGATAGCTGTCATCAGACGCACCTTGTTCAAGCTAGCAAAATGACCACAGCAATGATTCGTCCCATGCTTCTCAAAAATTTCACATTAGAAATCCAATCCGGAAACTTTTCTTTACATGTACAACTTGTTGCGAGCAAAATCACATTAGAAATCCAATGGCCATTAGTCTTCTTCTCTTCCATATAAGTGTGATTCCCAATTATATAAGCAATTAGTGCAGTGCACATCCACATACACCCAGCTCAAAGACACTTCCAAGCCCAGAAGTTAGTTGCCCTAGTTTAAAAGTCACTTACCTCAGCCTAGAAGCTACTCACCCAATCCAAAGGGGACTCACCTGTTAGGCTAGAAAACATCGCCTATTCAGTTGAAGACCTCATCTATTAGCCCACATAAGCCTCTAGAAAATTCTCCAAGACAACATTTCACATGTACTCTCAAGGACCTTGATAGATGTGTCTACATGTCTGTAGCAATTCAGTCATGTATTTATTTATTTATTCCTTTTGTATAGCTTAGCACGAGATACCTACAATACTATAAGGTTTTGGATTGTGGTGAATAAAATACTACTATTTTTTCATCTTTTTCTCATTTCTTTCATCCTTGTTCTCATCAAGGACTCGTACATTCCACAAAGAGGGACTCGCCATAAAAAATTTTGGCTCCAACGTTACCCACTCACTGGCTAGAAACATAATCTATGAATTATGACTTCTAAAGGATTTGCACGGCGCTTTATGGTCTATAAAGGTTTTGCATATCTCCAATTTCGATTCATTCATAGCACAAGAATGGTACCAGCAAATCCATAACAATCCATTGCATTAACTATTAGAAAAAACAGCACGAATCAAGAAGTTAAGAGAATACAGGCAGCAAGCACTGGAAGAGCAACAATGGCGTGTCCTCTGACAATAGCTGCCTGGCCATTGGAGAGCCAGGGCGAAATAATCAAATTCTCGCTGCACAGCCAAATCCCCGGAGGTGGTTGCAGAAACGGCCGCGTCAACAAGGAGAAGTACAAGAAGGCATAGAGCTGGGACTTCAGCGTTGAAAACCCTTACCGCCATTACTTCTCCCCTGACTTGCCGGCCGTTTGGGGCAGTAGAGCATAATGTTGCTTCTCCGTGCCTATATATATGCATGTATTAAGTTTTATATTATGAACAAAATTGTTCATATAACAAGAGTAAATCTTTATTGTATCTCGTAGGAGTGCACAATCATGTTGTGCAATATAAGTTTTATTTCTCTTTAAGATTTCAAAATTGTCTATCTAATACGATGTAAACACTTGTATCTTTTTAGGTATTTGTATGATTGTATCATGCAAATGTTATTTTATATGAATGAATTATTTTTAAAGTTGAAACATCTTACATTAGTTGAATATTTTTTAATGTAAATATTGTAATTAGAATATATTTAAATTCATAGTTAAGTCAAATCTTGGTTCGAATTAAAAATCTAAATTTACTCTAATTCAGTTGAAACTGGCTCGAACATGGTTCGAATTTGATTTTGTATAAACTCATGAATAATACAAAATACAATGTCTTGAAAAGATTCAACATCTTGAAATGTATTATGAGCGTGTAGTTGATACACAAACTCAGCAAGGAAATGTCTATCAGGAGAAAGTATGCAGGAACACGATGAGCTGCACCACAGAGTTCATGGAGTAATAAATGAACAAGCTAAGGAATTAAATGACGACGATGATTCGAGAAGTGCGAGAAGAAGTTTCCAAAGCTTGATCCAGAAGCATAACACATACAATATATATGACATTGACAACACATAGACAAGAAGTTCCTACGCAGACACCACTAAGATGAGATTTTCCAAGAGTAGGACCTAGAAGGGTTCTTGGATCGCAGCTCCAAGAAGAAGAAAGCGATGAGTCTTCTGTCTCAGACAAGGAATCTCCTAAATCCTTGAACAAAGAAGCTAGAAGGAGAATAAGACAAAAATTACTGGAGAACACATTCTCAAAGAAGTTTATACAAGCTAAAAATCTGAGGAAGTTTAATATTCGTCAAGGTCTGAGTGAAGGATCATCTTTAGATGTTTATGATCTGGAGGCAGCCATTACCTACGCAATATTTGCTAACAGTTTGTTTGAAGGATCATTCAGATATGCACTTTGTTTACAGAAGCCCAATACCCAAATCCAACACCTGAAACTCACTTTCAATCATATTTCTATCGAGAAATATAATTTCTTACCCAACACCTCAGTGGCTTATGAGTTTGGAGAAAAATATTGAAAGCATTCCCACAAGATCAGTGGAATTTAAGAAGTTGTTTTGATAAAAAAATAACTTCCAAAATGCCTCTTACAAATATTTTTGATAGCATGGGGAAGGATCTTCCAATGGAGGACTGTCTGGGAGAAGACTCGAGA
This sequence comes from Phalaenopsis aphrodite, assembly GCA_003013225.1. NCBI lineage: Eukaryota > Viridiplantae > Streptophyta > Magnoliopsida > Asparagales > Orchidaceae > Phalaenopsis > Phalaenopsis aphrodite. The sequence goes on from NEWO01000009.1 coordinate 3,293,002, forward strand.
GGAGGCGAGAATTGCCCCAATTTCCTCTAACAAAAATGACGTTGTTGAGAGTGGTAATGACTGAGGTCATTTGGAATAAAGATTACTATAATAAGCTTCTATCAATGCGAGTTGGAATCCAACGTAGTGATCCTAATAAATATCGTGCATATCATTGGGATCACAGCCACAATACGACAGAGTGCAGACACCTCTGCAACCTTATCAGAGAGCTAATTTGAGCATGAAAGTTGAAAGAATTTGTGGCCTCTGAGGCATTTCATGAAGGTAGGGAATGACAACCACTGTGAGCCTATTCTAGTTAGACTGATATACATTTGTTGACCTCACTTTTGTGATAACTCACCCCACCCACTTGCATATAACCTTAGACCATGGTTATGTTTTCTTGGGTCTCATCAGGGCAAGCCAAAGCCCCCAACCCTTGTTTGGGTGGCTTAGGGTTCACCAGGGAGAAACCTAAGTTGACCACCATGGGCAAGACATGCCCAAGTCACCCAAATCAACCCAAAACCCTAGGGTCTTGTTTATGGACCCTAGAAACTAGCTTGACCATGAAATTCACCTTGTGATAAGGGTCTACCTAAATTGGTCCCAATCCTCACCAAAGGCATCCATAACCCTACCAAACCATAAAAAATCACCTCAAACCCTAATATACATTCTGACCCCAAAATTTGGTGGCACCTTAAGATGGTCAAAACCAATTGGGCCGACTTCAATTTTGGTCAAATCTTGGCCAACTGACCACTTCCCTATCCAATTGACCCTCACTCAATATGGTCACAACTCCACACCTTGTAGGGGACCCATATGGCACCATAGGGTCAGCCCCCTTAATTCTATTAATTATTTTAGGGGGCAATGACATTTTATTTGAGCCTAAATTTTGGGCTAAATCCAACCCATTAACCTTAGCCCAAAACCCTAAAATCCAACCTAAAGCTCGTGGCCCTTTAAGCCTTAAGCTCATTCTTAATGGGTAACTCATGACCCAAGACCAACTCACCATGACATGTGGGTGACATTACAAGACGGCCCAAGTCAAATACTACCACTAAAGGACAAAACCGTACATTTCACCATGAGTGTCGCCACATCACACCTTAGTCATGGACCCTTTGACCTAACTTTTAGTGAGCCAAACAAAGCCTTGAGGAGCCAAGACCAGACAGAAACTGGTCTTCGCTACCCACCAAAAGGCTCCCTAATCATCGTGAGCTCTTCCCCATGCCAACTTCTCCATCATTGACACTACCTTAACTAGGGCATGGAAAATTGCAAAAGCCTCTATATTTTCTTCCTACATGCTTGAGGAGCCGCCTAAGTGTCTCGATGTCATTCTTAGCTCCACATCAAGCTTCTGTGGCTATGAGAGGAAGAAAGCTAAGAGCCTTAAGAACATGCCAAGCTCACTACTTAGCCTCCCAGACCTTTGGCTCTCAACAAAGAAAAAATCCCCTTAACCAAGGCAATTGATTCCCACCTTCCTTAGGCCATCTCTACCATCAAGAAACCCTAAATTTTCCATTAAAACTGAGGGAAAAATTCAATCCCGACATCAACTTATTCAAAAATCCAATTTAACCATCCCACAAGCTTCCAAAGACCTCTACGAGTCTCCCTCAATCAAAATTGAGGCTTTTCGAGCTCTCCAACCTATCCCTGCACCAACCCAAGCTACCATTTGGTCTAGCTCATAATTATGATTTTTAGCTTAAATTGAGATAAGGAGGAGCTTCGTGGTGTCAAGGTGATCTTCTATATCAAGCCCAAATGAGGCCACACCTCTTAAGACAAGATATGGGTTAAAATCCTTAAATTTAGCCTTAGTTTTGGTCATTTTTTGAAAGAAATGAGCAATGCATGCCCATCTAGCTGTAAGACAACTTCTTCTCGACAAGATGAACATGTAGGAATGAAACCCAAGTGATTTGATTGAGAATCAAAAAAGATCTTAGGGTTTGATCGTGGACGGTTCTCAATTCTACATCCATGGGGACTATGAACCGATGTCATCCATTTTCGTGTATTGGGAATGGACAACATAGATTAAATCAAATCACTGGATTGTGGGATCTAGACCAACTTATTGTGGAAAAACCTGGCAACCTCGTGGAAAGCGCATCTAATCTCGGAGCTCCTCATGGACATTCAACGACTCCGAGGTTCAAGTCAGTGCCGATATGGTTAAGTATATAATTCAAAATTTCTGAATTAATTAAATCTATAAAATGTATAAAACTTAAAAAATTTATAACATAGTGTAGAAAAACCAATAAAATAAAATAAAATAAAACTCTAAACTCAGGGAACAAAAGAAGAAAAATAATAATAAATGGAAATAAATAAATTATATTGATTTTTAATTAACTAAATACTTTATAGAGTATTTTAATTATTAAAAATTAAATTTGATCAAAAAAATATGAAAATTTCAATGATTGTTCCCTCCACCCTTACGAATATTTTCTGATTTTGCCAGAGTCGTGGCCTTTTCTAAAATTAAAATGACAAAATTTCTCTCAAAACTATAATTATTTAAAAAAGAAATCATAAGAGATAAATAATGGAAATTAACAGGGAAATTTAGGGTGATAAACTTGATCCCGGAAAAATTATAAAATTAAAATAAGGAACATGGGTGAAAATGTAAAATTTAAAATTCACACTCTAACCCGAATTGGTCTCATATTCAGTTTAAGACATTAAAGCAATCCTAGGACCATGGCTTTAGGGGATCAACAGTGTGTTTACCCATTTTAACCAAGAGGTTGCCTTTAATGACCAAGGGTTAGCCCAAGTTGAGCATAAACCTGGTCTAGGCTTAACTTAGCTTAAATCTAGCCCAATAAGTTCATAATTGGACTCACCATAGTTAAGTTTAAGTCAAGGTCTAGCCAGGTCTAACTTAAACCCTAACTTTTTAGGTCTAACCCGCATTAGACCTTACATAAACCCTAAGTCTAACCAAACTTATACTCGGCGTAAATTTTTAGGTCTAACCCACATTTGACCTAACTGAAACCCTAAGTCTAACTAAACTTAAACTTAGCCCAAAATTTTAGGTCTAACCCACATTAGACATAACGAAAACTCTAAGTGTAATCAAACTTAGACTTAGTTTAACTCTTTTGGGTCTAACTCACATTAGACCTAACCTAAACGCTAAGTCTAACCAAACTTAGACTTAGCCCAACCTTTTAGGTCTAACCCACATTAGAACTAACATAAACCCTAAGTCTAACCAAACTTTGATTTAGCCAAACCTTTTAGGTGTAATTCACATTAGACCTAACATAACCCCTAAATGTAACCAAACTTCTACTTAGTGTAACTTTTTAGGTCTAACCCACATTGAACCTAACCTAAACCCTAATTCTAACCAAACTTAGAATTAGTGTAACTCTTAAGTCAAAACAATTTTAAACCTAACATAAACCCCAAGTCTAAGCAAACTTACTGCAACCTTTTAGGTCTAACCCACATTAGACCTAACTTAAACCCTAAGTTTAACCAAACTTAAACTGAGTGTGACTTTTTAGGTCTAACCCACATTAGACCTAACCTTAAGCCCAAATCTAATGAAACTTTGACTTAGTCCAACCTTTAGATCTAGCCCACATTAAACCTAATATAAACCCGAGTCTACCAAACTTAAACCTAGTGTTACAAACTTTTAATAAACCTCATCATAAACAAATTTTTGAGATTTAAAGAAACTAGAATGAGTGAAATAGCATGGGAAGAAAGATGAGGGTTACGTGATTTCATGTAGGAATAGAGTAAAAGGGGGAAAAATATTGAAGTTTCGAAGGTATTTCTTTTTTATGTTATGGTATTATCGTTGCCTTAATAAACGGTTACAATTGTGAATGCATTGTAATGTTTTTGATAGGAGAGGGGGAAGGGGAAGGCATGCCAGAGTTTTGAGCTATATTTAATGTAATTTTTTAATGTTAATTTTAAGTAATTTAAATAGGTACTAATTTATAATTGTTCAATATGCTAATTAAAACTAATTTTAATTTAGCAAATGTAATTACAATTGATATATACTTGATAATTAAAATAATTTAAAAAATCATTTTGGATTCATGTTTAATTAATTTATTTAATTTATAATTAATGACACTTAGCTTAATAAAACAACAATTATCAATTAGTAATTTATTATTAAAATATGATTAATTATTAACTTAGTCTCAAAAAATGCTTATTAATGACTACTTATTTTTAGTAAATAGTTATTTATTGAAAATAATAAAAAAATTTAAAAATTAAAATAAAATTAATTATGCTTAACAATTACATCATTAATATGTAGTATTATATTAAATTTACTTTTAAACTATTAGAATTAAATCCTAAAATAAATTGCTAACTAATTTTAGGTGAATTTAGCAAATTTAATGTGCGTTACGCAATAATAATTAATGACTTAATTGCCTTATTATTACTAAATCAAAGCTTACAATACTTATTAAATTTTATATAAGCTAATTCATACTTTCAACCAAACAACCCTTTGGGTTTACGGGAGAGAAAAGATCGATCAAATGTTATTGTGCATTGAGCCTGACGTGCAGTGCAGAGGAATTGACGAAGATTGATAGATTCAAACAAGGGCTGCACCAATTGCCAACTTTCTGTTAGTCTGCCTCACTTCACCTAATAAGTATGTTTCACCCTCTTCGCTATAAACCTCCTCCCATGCAAGCCACTTCAAACCTTCGTTAAAAAATTGATTTTGAACTTGATTTGAAATAATATTGATTTATGGTGAGTTTGAGCTTATGTTTTAATCAAATTTTAATACGTCCAAATTAATTATTAGTAGTTTGAATGACTATGAACATTTATCTTTCTATTCATTTTGTTTTAAAATCAAATTTTGAGCATAAATAAATATTTTTTTATTAATTTTGATGTGATTTAAATAATTAAAATTTAAAAGTTAATTAGTGTTTTAAAATATAATTGGCTCCTTGAAAAACGAAAAACGAAGAACACAACCCGCAAAACCCCCTCCCACGTTTTATTTTGCCAGGTTCGTATTTTTCCATTCCTTGTTTGATTGGAGCTCCCTCCATGGATTTCCTGCCGGGACCCAAATTTCTTTCGTCTGATTTGATAACCCTAATTTCTTTCTTCTAGTCTCACCCTCTTCTTTGTAGTTTGCTGCGTGATCCAGGCTGCGGGTTGTCGTGCAATTCGGAAACTTCTCCCGCCATTTCGCCATTGAAGTGGCACACAAGGGATGGAAGGAGGGGGAGCGGCGTACAATCCTCGGACACCTGAGGAGGTGTTCAGGGATTTTAGAGGCCGTCGGGCGGGCATGGTGAAGGCTCTGACGACAGGTCTTTGCTATGCCCTATCCCACTACCTTCCGTGTTATTTCGCGCGGATTTTACTGTTTTTGTAAATTTGTTGGATACTCTCACGTGCAATGTGCATTCTAATTTATAGTCTGCTTTCTTGTTTTGATGGTGGTGGTGCTGTTTCAGAAGTGGAGAAGTTCTACCAGCTGTGTGATCCGGGTAAGTTGTATTATACTGTGCCAGGCCTTTTTTTTTTCGGTTTTTACTAAATTTTTCTGTTACAGCCGGTGAGTTTTTGAGAATCTAGCGACTAGCGAGGGTGATATTTGGGGTTTTGGTCATGGTTAATAGCTCCTCTTGCTCTGTTATGTTTGATTGCTTTCATTCATTTCGATACCAAGGCTGGACTTTGGGATTTGCTAGCTAAATATTGATATTTCTTCAACTGATAGCATGCAGGAATTTTTTTTTTCTTGTTGTTTGTTGGATTTAGATCAATGGAAAATTAAAATTTATGAGCATTTCATAATCCATGAATGGTGCTTTTCTCCCGCCACTTTTTTTTTTTTTGGTTGGTAACGAGAGACGTTACCTTGGTTGCCTGCCGAATCTTTTTTTATTGTTCTCTTTGTAACATGTTTTTTTAAATCTAAATTGGTATTCATGTTGAGATGCGTACACAGACGCACACAGACCTGCACAAGATCATCACGTTGCACACATTCTTACGGTAGACTGTTTATGTTGTTGCTTCTTTGTAAACCATGGTTAATACTATGTTTCATGCCTTAATGGTAAAATGCTTTTATATTTCAGAAAAGGAGAACTTATGTCTTTATGGGCTTCCTAATGAGACCTGGGAGGTGACCTTGCCTGCTGAGGAAGTGCCCCCTGAGCTCCCTGAACCTGCATTAGGAATAAATTTTGCCAGGGATGGCATGGATGAAAAGGATTGGCTGTCACTTGTTGCAGTTCATAGTGATGCATGGTTATTTGCAGTTGCCTTCTATTTTGGAGCTCGGTTTGGATTTGACAAAGAGGCCAGGTAAAGTTTACAAACTTGCTATTGTTGGCGACTTTTAATATAAAAAGTTAGCATTGAACAAGCTCCCGATCAATGCATATAAGCATTTGAATTTAAATGCTCTTATGTAACTTGATTAGTCGGCCTCTCATTGGTAGAATGCCAGGCAATAACAATCCCAAGTAATGGGAAATTTCACGATTGAGTCACGTTTTACCGAGTAAGTTACATTACTCGGCCTAAATCAAGACTAGTAACTGATAGATTTTAGTCAAAAGGGATTGAATTGTAGCCATCGATTATTATGAGCATCCACTGTAATCTAAATAACTCTCTTTACAAAGAAATGCTTTGCTTAACAGTTTACAAATCTATCAATAAAGCCACAACAACACACTAATATCCAGTCATGTCCCACGGTGGGGAAGATCCACCGATGGATGCAAAGGAAAGGGGTTTTGATGTATATTCTTATTCTTGCTAATCTATTGGATTTTGTTCCCCAATAATAGAACTCTTTTTTGCACTATATTATTTTTGGGTGGTTTTCTGTGTTTGTATCTTTATGAAGCAATATTTGAGCTAAATTCTCCACTTGTCATAAAAGTGTTTTGACAATTTTGGTGTTTTTAACGAGAACATGAAAAATTGAATAGAAAATAACACTATTTAAAAAATTGTTCGAGTCTTACACCTCGAGGAGTGCCTTGATTCGAGGTCTCGAAGAATAGTCTTGAGGCGCAAGCCTCAAGCTCGTGGGTGAGGTGTATGCCTTTTTAAAGTGAGGCGTAAGCCTCAATGCAGTTGCGTCTCAAGGCGTATGAGGCACTTTGAGGCACTTTGAGGCACTTCTGAGGCACGCTGTTTTTGCTTACCATCCTAAGCAAAGCCAACGAGCATCATCCCGAGCTCCACACTTTTGTCTCCTAATTGTTGTCATCTCTAGCGCCACACTTCATATTTCGATCATCGTCGTTCTAAGTGTTGCACTTCGTCTCCCAATCATTGTGTCCTGAACACCACATTGTCTCCCAATTGTCATCGCCCCAAGCCCTTTCGACATCGTTTGAGTCCGTTCAAGCGCCCCCTATTTTGGTTTTGACAGTATGTCCCAGTCGAGCTTCAATAGAGTCTTCCTCTGTGCCCCGTAGACGAGCTGTTTTATTATCCACCACGTACGTGCTTTATCATAGTCTTCTCTGCAGGCGACTTCTTTGTTTTCCGCACCATAGATTAGCTTCCATGATAATTCCTTAAGCTTGAGGGATAGTAAATAGTAGTACATAATTATATATAGCTTTAATTTGGTTCGAAGAAGAGGTCAATTCACAATATTAATATATGAATTATGTTTACATTCAAATTCAATTTAGTTTCCCGATAATTCTTCTATTTTGAGGCTTATGCTTCGATCCGCTTTGAGAATTACTTCTCGCCTCACCTCGCTAAGTAAAAACGTGTCAATTCCCGATTTTACCTCTTAAAGCATTGAAAAATAGTGTTTCCACCAGCAGCCATCAACAAAATGAAGCTTTTATTTCTTAAAAAATGAATCTATTCATGCGAAAATGAGAGAAATAGAGAATTTCCAATGCGTAGAGGAAGCATAGGAAGAAGTAGGAGAAATAACTACTACCCACCTAGCAACAAATTTGAAGAATTTTAGAAACAAATTATGCCAATTCGCAGCATCATATTGGAGCCTAGAAATAATAATTCACTGTCAAGTTGTTCAACCATAAGACTCATGGTTGCAGGATAAAGTTCTTTTGAGCCAAATAATAAGCATCCGAGTAATGTTCAAACCATTTGTTGTTAACAATGTAATACCTGAAGTCAAATGGCTAGCTGCATATCTTGTAACTCCATTGCAAGGAGCACCAAAAGAAGAAAAAAAAAGAAAAGAAAAGAAAAATGAAAACAGACTAAGATTTTTTAACCCTATTATACTTGAATTTGTTTAGTTGCAGGAGACCAACTTGAGACCTAGCAGGAAAATAGTGGTTGACCCAATTCCAACCAAATTTATGATTCCATAGTTATCCATTTACAATGACTTATTTGATTTGCTGTTGGGGTGTGAAAGATTCTTGAATTGGTAGGAAAATAATTAGATCGTGGAATTAGGCTTTCTACGAAGGAATTAAGAGATAATAATTTCATTTCATAATATAATCGAGAGGTGAACAAGATGGGGCATTATTTTTATTGGAATTTATGATTTACAGTTTGGCCATGCCTCATTAGAGAGGAGAGAAAGGGCTTGTGTGGAGTTTGGGAAAAAAAAATGGAGAGATGGAGAGAGGGTTAGAAGTGAGTTTTGGAGGAAGGATAATGATTGTTCCTTCATGGTTGAATCTCTTTTATCCTAGTTACTTGAAGGCTTTTTTATGGCCTTAAATGGCCCGGAAATCTTGGTATTGATAAGCTATTGGATACAATACTCTCCTTATTCAATATCATTGCAATTCTAGAATTTATGAGATATTCTCTTAATTCTTTTTTAGTTTTCATGCTTAAAACATTTAAATTAAGATTATCAAAGTTTAAATGAAAGGAAAATTCCTTAATATCTCTCTTAGTGCGGTCACCACCAAGGGTATGGTGGAGAGTTTGGTGGAGTGGATTTTGGGTAGTTTTCTTGATTTGCTCCACTAAAATTCTTTGTTCTCTCACCTTGGTCACCCTTCTCTGTTTGAATTTAAAATTTCAGTCTTGCAATTTTTTCCAATCTCTTCTACCACTTGCACTTAAATCTTTTAATGGTGAATTTAACAAACTTTTGAGGTCCTCTTGATTCGTGGAAACTCATATGTGAGTCCAAAATTATATTTATTTTGTTTGTGGTGTCAAATACTGTACAATGCTGACTATTCGTAGCGACATTGGATGGAGCAACACTGTATCGGTACTCAAAGTTGACGTTTGATTCTATTAGAATCTTTAGTGACTTTAAGAATAAACTACCTAATAACTTATTAGATTCACAAAAAGCCAAGGAAAGTGGTTCTATTTTTTTTCTAAAAGAAATGAGGTACTTTATGATTAGAAAACTTTTTTAAACAATGAGAAATCAGAGGTTCATTCCTTGAATAAATGGTTAGAAAAGGTAGTTCTGATGAAGGGCTATGGGATGGCAAATTGAAGTATATTACCAACAAAAATATATGCATAGAAAAGCTAAGTAGATGGTTAAACAATTTTGTCTTAAAAATAAGGGCACCAAGTGTTGACTCAGAGAATAACATGAGGTGGAAATTTGATTGTTGATCAAAAGAAGACGGTAACCAAGCAATGGCATATCCATTGTAGTTATCATATTTGGGACTAGACAACAAACATCATCTACCTCTGCTACCAGTGAACCATGCAACGTTCATGGAATGGTGGCATCAACTCAAGATTGAGAAAGGGTTTTAAAGGCCCATATAGATGGCTTCATGTTCATAAATTCGTGACATTAAGAAATTTTGTGATATCATAACATTCACTGGCATGATGGATAAATGCAAACAACTTTATTAAATGAATAATACCATTTAGGGATTTTAATTTAGGACGTGAGAAGGAAATCATGACTTGGGAGAATAAAACAGACCTTCAATTGTAGGAGTAATCAAGGCATTTATTGGTGAGGATGGCTAGGAGATAGTAAAGCAGAGTAGCCTTCTCAATTTTATCTTCACTATGGTAAACCATCTTTATAATCCATCACATCATTTTTTTTCTTGATGCAGGTCTTAATATATATGATGATGCAAATACCATATGAGTTTTGATTAACATTTTGCAAGTTGAGGTAATAATGTAGAGTAGCCTATGCTGCTAATTTTTTTTTGGAGGTCAACTATCTTTAAAATCAATCACCTCATTTCTTCTCCAACGAAGAAGGGAAGAAATTTTTATTCCTTGATATTTTTATAGTGATGCAAATGTTGTTTGAATTAAGGTTACCATTCTAAAGTTAGAAGAATAATTACTAGAATCAGAGAGCTTAGTAGGTACATGTTTTTATTAGAATTTTAGAAAATTCATTGTAAAATAATAAGAACTTGACAACCATTAACTACACTTATGCGTACCTTGGGCCAAAGATAACATTCTTTGAGAGTTACATTTCTAAATATTTCTTGGGAGGATGACCAAGTTTTTATTATTCGATCATTATATTTTGCAATTGTTATGATTCTTTTGACTTAAAAGCTCATTTTGGCCAGCCTCTCCTTAATTCATTTAAAACATTACTTTCAACTTACCACATGGCTGTAAAGTATGCAGCTGTTACTAAACTTACAACTGTCAAATTGCATTTCGTGCTATCAGTGCTTTGCTACCTCAGCTTGATAAGAATTCAATCACAAATCATGATGAATGAAAGCCAAATATGAGATGACGTGATAAAAGAAGATGAAATCTTTAAAAAAATCAAGCAATACAATCTATTACACACCCTCTAAACCAACCCAAGAAATCTTAGTGGATAGCTGGTTTAGGGATAACTTTCTATTTAAGCAACATTATTTGAAATGATCTTTTTTTTTTGAGCTAATCAATATTTTAAGAAGTAATAAGGATGTTTTTTACTTAGGGCACATAAAAAATGTCATGAATGATATGAAAAGCCAATCATGGTGCTCGAGTAAATTACGATAGTCACCCAATTAAATGAAAAATTAGGAAGAAACAAACATGGTAAGGGAGGACATCTTAATGGTCATTGAAAATTGCTAATAGTGGGCATCTTTAGAGAAGTCCAACACCTATGATAAATAGCCAATGTGACGGTGTAAAAGACAATTGGCAAATGAATTTTGTGCAGTGATCACACATATTTAAATCGAGCGAGTCTAAAAGATGCATAATTTTAACTTTTGTTGTTGAACATTGATCTTGTGGTGATTTTAGTTGGATATCCCTTGTTAAGATTTCTTCATGCTTTCTTAGCTTACTATCAATTGAAAGTTTATCTAGATGACAAAAAAAAAAAAAAACACTTTTTTAATATATGGGATTAATCATACAAATTGATATCATTCGAGTTGAAGAATATTGTAGCGATTTACTAATGGATGATGGACAATATGTTAACATTCAAAAAATGCAACATGTGAAATTTATGTTGACTCATTGGTAGGATATTGAACATATTTTTGAGACCCTGAGAAAGCACATCATGAAACTTAATCCTAATCAATGCATATTTAGAGCAAGCTTGATCTTGTTTCTAAGCTTCTTTCTCTTGCTAAGAGGGGTATAGTTCAACTCAAATATAATATATATTTTTTCAATGTCACTCCCTCGATCACCTAAAATATTGGAAAAATTAATTGGGAACTCTGCTCAAAGTCATTTTTCTCAAAGCTGAGCAAAAGATGTATGCATTTCTTCAAGATGCTAAAATAGGGTTTAGTTTTTGTTCGAATGTAAGAATATGAGGAAACTTTTGATAAGCTAAAGAAACATCTTCCCACTTTACCTTTGGTGAATGATTGATGTCAAATGGAACCATTGTTCTTCTATCTAAGAGGGCATCTCAACAAGCAATTCAAAATTGGTTTGAGAGGAGGGAATGAAACAAATTCCAATATGCTATGAGTAAAATACTAAACAACATAAAGCTAAACTATCCATTGGTGAGAAGTTAACTCTATTTATCTTGCATGCTGTGTAATTATTCACATGTATGTCTCATAACTTTCATGTATTTATCTCATGCATATATTTCATAAATGCATATCTTACATGCCTATCTTAGATATAATGTCTATCTAAATATCATTCATCTTATGCATATCTTTCGTACATGTCTTTCTTATATATAATGTCTATCTAATATCATTCATTTCATGCATACAATATTTTTCTATTATGCTTATCTTTCCTAACAATATAAAAGATATGCTTAAACTAGGGCATACATGGACTCAGACACACTATTTGAACTAATGAAGATTATTGAAATTTAAAAACACAATTACTCACCTCGATTACCATGCTAGATTTTCAATCTTGAGTAATTAGTTGGTCGTTTGATAACCTTTATGTTGTTTTTAAGCTAAAGAACAAAATTTAACATTAAGATCCAACTATTTTTCGCCAATCAAATTATTCTTCTTAAATTAGCATAGAATTATTTACCTATAATTTACGGAACTGTCCTACGACGATCTTCTATATGCTTGCCTTTAACTCTCCGCCTCAAGTAACCAACCTGAAATCTTAAACAAATTAGGAATTCATAATATATTAATTTATAAGGCAATTTAGCTCAAAATATCATTGATTTGCTAAAGCATACCTTAAATGACTTTCTCGGCTACCAACCTTTCCCTTATGCTGCCTAGTATCTTCTCTCTTCTTCTAGCACTTCAAATCTCCTTTCCCTTCCGTTGAATTCGTGTTAAATCCCTTATAGAAACTCGCAAGTCACGTTCAACACATTTCACACAAGGTCAACGCCACCAACGACTATCAAAAACGAATAATGCACAAAAATTGAGGCAAATCTCAACACATAATTAAAATGAAAGTCTCCAATAGCTTGAAACAGAGTTTTGTACTTATCAAGTTCACCCCGGAGCCTTGAAAAGCCGCCTGCGACTCTGTATCGGCTGCTCACCCCTTTTTTGTTCGCGGTTGCTACAATGGCCCGAGTAGAAGCCTCGCGAGACTTTCCTCGGCAGAGAGGATCGACATGAAGAAGGACGGGGAACGAGAGAAGTGGATCAGGAGAGGGAATGGGACACGACTTACTTCATGCCGTGTAGGGTTGTAAAAAAAACTCGTTGTTTGCGAACAACTCGTGTTTGGCTCGTTCGTTAAATAAACAAGCCGAACATGAACAAGTTTTTAAAACTCGAATTATAAACGAGCCAAACACAAACAACTCTTTGTTCGCTCGTGTTCGACTTGTTTTAGCTCGAAAAAAAATTATATAATTATTTGTATAATAATATATTACATATATTATTTATATAATAATATATTATATATTTATATCTAAGTTTAAATCTTAACACATCGTGTGGTAATGTGGTTAATGCCTTATTTTGCATGCATTTGGTTTATGTTCGAATCCAACACTTTACATTTATTTTTTTCAATTTAATTTTAACGCGCCAATTTCGAGCCGAACACGAACACGAATATATAAATCGAGCCTAACACGAACACACTGTTCATGAGCCGATGTTGAACACGAGCTGATTTCAAGCACGAACAGTTTCGAACGAGTAGAACACGAGCCATGCCTGAGCTCGCTCAAGCTCGACTCGTTTACAACCCTAATGTCATGTGGCTTCCCAGATGTCGCTCGGCCCTTCTGTTCGACGCCTCTTACGTTCATGTCTGCGGGCTGAGCTGTGATTGCAACTCCTTACAGGACCTTCTGCTGAGCACGACAAGAGGGAGAGAGCGCTGTGCGAATGAAGTCAAGAGGGGGAGAGGAATTGCAATGTTTTGAAAAGCATATCCCCTCATTTCGACGCATCACAAGCTAAATATCACATGTGAGGTTCTTTAGGAAAAATGAGGGGCATTAGGGAGGAGTAATTAAAGGGTTAATTAAGATTTAGGCTCCGTTTGGGGCCTCTTTTTGCGGCTTCGAGGCCCCGAATCGCGAAAATTTATCGTTTGGCTCCCAGCATCGCGACAGAACGAAGCTAAAGCGGGAGAAAAGCGGGCCTCGGGATCCACCCCGCGGCCCCAACTTTCGCCTCCTCAAATACTCTTTTTGCCCTTGGCGCAAAGAAACCCTCGTCCCCCCTATTCTCGCGCCTCACTATCTCGCCTCGCTTGGTTTCGCCGCTCGCGTTCTTCTTCCTCGACCAGGACCGAATCAAGAAAGCCTATTCTCGCGCCTCGCCATCTCGCCTCGCCTGGTGTTGCCGCGCACCCTCTTCTTCCTCGACCAGGACCGAATCCAGGAAGCGCGAGGCAGGTAATTCTAAACCCATCTTCTTCCCTTATTTTCGAGCTCTCTTCCTCGCTGAGAAGAGTTCGGAAATTTGTTTTGGCGAGTTGAGAAGCTTCTTCTTCCAGAACAGGGTAAACTTTTCTGTTTCTTTGTTTTATAAAAGTGTCCTGCGATTATGTGAGACGTGGATCATTTGTTCCGTAGGTGTTGATAGAATGGAGGGTTTGTGGTATGTTTTAGAGCAGATCTTGCAAGAGTTTTATCATGGGGAGGTTGGATTGCAAGAGTTTCACATTTTTTTTGATTTTTACTATACAACATATGCTTGTTGCCTCCCAATTCCTATGTATTCACATATCTAACACCTAAACTTTACTTTTTTCTACTTTCTAATTGATTTTACTGTTGTGTTTCATGACTTTGTTTTGTTATAGTAATAACATGGATAATAAGCCTAAAGAGGTTGCTACACCTGCATTGTGGGAAAAAAGATACAAAAATAATATTTTGCGATCTTTGTCTTAAAGAGATTGAACCGGGAAACAAGCCTACCTACGACCTATTTCAATAAAGAAGGGTGATAAAATATTATAAAAAATGTCAAGAAATGTACAGACAGGGAATACAGCAGGTTGCAAATGAAGAACAAATGAAACCAAATGAAGAAGGAATGAAAAATTTGGAAGAAATTGAAAAGGGGTTCTACCAGTTTTGGTTGAGATCCAGTGAAACGAACAATTGATGTAACTGATGAATGGTGGGCTGAAAGACTTACAGTGAGCTTTGTTTGTAAACTTCTTTATTTTGCAACTTTTTATTTTATTCTAATTGGATTTTTATCAATTTCTGTGTAGGTGGTGCCTAATGCAAAGAAGTTTAAACTTTCTGAAATTGAGTCTGAATTGGAGGAGAAACTCGACCGCATGTTTGGGGGAATGGTTGTAACGGGGAACTATGCATGTAGCCCAAGCGAGATAGGGTTCGCTGGCAATGCTGTGAATCTGGGAACTCCTGGAGGTTCAGTTGATTTCATTGACGTCCCCAACCCAGATCAGAACAAATATGAAACCATTTCCCGTTCCAAACGTTCGAGGGTTATTGATAAAAGAAAATATGGTGCTTCTTCCCTCAGAAACGAGCTATCTGAGGCAGTTTCTTGTTTCAAACCAGAATTTCAGGTTTCTCATTCAAACACTATCGCAGAGGCACTTGAAATCCTAAGTGCTACAGCCGAAATTTATGCACATGAAGAGTTGTATATGTTCGCAGCAGAATTGCTAGAGGACCCGGTCCGTAGGGATTTCTTTGTGCAGATGCTTGTCGCCCGCATAGTGACATATATTCAACGTTTTTATGATATGTTTTATATTTTTTATCACTAGAACATTTCCACTACATTATTTATTTTTTTCTTTCTAGAGTTGTAGTTGTGAACTCCATTGTACCTTCATAATTATTTGCAAACATTTCTTTTTTTTATTGTCTGATACTCTCATATAAATGATAATTGTTTAGGGGAAACATTTATAGATACTCATTAATATGGATGAAAATAGAAGAAAACGAGTGGAGGTTCACATGGATACACGCAGAAGAAAGCGAAAATGGATGTTTTCGACGACAATATGATTGATGTACGGGTACCATAACACGTACATTGATCGGTCGCCATGCATGACATTTTCTTATATTGGTGACAAATGGGTTGGAGAATTGCTTGCGGGACACCAAACACGATTTTGTAATATGTTCCGAATGAGCTAGGCAGTATATATCGATCTTCTGGAATTACTCGTAGGATCTCACGGTCTTCATGGATCTTCGAGGACCAATCTACGTGAGGTGCTCGCAATAACACTCTTCATATCATCCCAAAATGAGTCTATGCGAGGAGGGATTGAGCAATTTCAACACTCATTAGAAAAAATAAGCAGGTAATTCTCAATCGGATTGAACACACTTGTTAGTCTGTCCTCTCATGTCATCAGACCATCAAATTATAAGTTTGAGCAGATACCCGCTGAGATATCACAGAATGCGCGATATATGCTCTTCTTCAAGGTATTTTCTCAGATGCATTATAGTTAATTTTGTTAGGGTATGCAATGATATGTCAAACCTAACATTTACTCATTAGGACTGCATTGACGCGATTGATGGAACACATGTTAACGCACGTATCTCAAATATTGATAATGTGACATTTATCGGCCGTTGTGGTAGCCCTACCCAAAATGTCATGGCCGTCTGCGACATTAACATTTCACTTTTGTTATGACTGGTTGGAATGCTAGAGAGGCTTGCACTGCAGAATTATTTGGTGTTAGGAAACTCGCAGGTTTATTATTGAAGTGGGGCAAAACTGTTAATGAATGGAAATCAAACAAGGGAGTTGGAAGCCTACGGAACATTGTTAATTCTGACTTAGATGTGATTGTGCTTGAAAATCTTAAACCATACAAAAGTCTAAAGAGTTTGTTTATATTTTCATACTGTCGGTCAACTTTTTCGATTTGATTATGAAAAATATGAGATATGAAAATAATTTTTTGAAATTTAATTTAAGTATAAGAGGTATATAGTTTAGGTTTTGAAAGTGGTATGTTTTAATTTTTTAAAAAAATGAGACCAAGTGGATCTCATTCGTCCAATAGTTTACATAATCGTGCCTGATACCGCGAATACTACACCTTCNGCATTAGGTATACAAGTACATATGACTGACATACAAATTGATTCCAAGAATTGGGAGCTGGATATGTAAATACATGTGAATTGCGTAGTATGTATGTAATTCCTCCTATCAAAACAATCGATTCAGACAAGCAAACTCATTTAATAACATAATGGTCTTCACAATTTCGATAAAAGAAAAACTCTCCAAAGCTAGACTAATCCACGTGAAGTATGCAGAGAAATAACCGCTATAACAAAAGTTTGAGAACAGTAGTAATAGCATGTAATAAGCTCAGAAAATTTCAATTGTTAGAATCAAATACTTCGATAAAAGATTTGTGGTGAACTGAAAAAAATAATCGAGGTGGAAGGTAAGATCAGCGAGTTCAGACCTGCGTCGAAGTGTGACAGACGATCAACACAGAGAGAACACGAAGATGTTCTGTCGAGAGCAGGGGGGAGACGAGTCAGGCGTATGCGGGAAGGCTGAGTGGCTTCGTGCAAAGGAGGGCCAACGACTTCGGCGCGGTCGAGAGGCGACGGAGGCGAACCAAACAGTTGTTCGATCGGGGAAGGAGAAGCGAGCGACGGCTTTTCGTCGCAGAGAAGAAGCGGGGCGGCGAGGGTTTCTGGGCGAGCTTTAAAGGAAGGCGTGGGTCTCGGGTACGGTTCCTCGGCGCAAGGCGAGGGTCTCGGGCACGGTTCCTCGGCGCAGAGAAGGAGTCGCGCCAGGGAGATAGCAGGAGCGGGTGCGGGAGATGAGCAGGAGCGACGAACAGGGACGAGCAGGCGGCTGCGGGAGATCGGGAGTCGAGCGGGGATCTCGGGTGCGGTTCCTCGGCGCAAGGCGAAGGTCTCGGGCAGGGTTCCTCGGCGCAGCAAGGAATCGTGATCGAGCAAGGAAGATGAGCCGGAGCGATATCGAGCGAGGGAGATGAGCAGGAGGAATTTCGAGCGAGAGAGATGAGCCCCAGCTGAAAAGAAATCCAGCGGGATTTGTATCCCGCGCCTCTCTAATGCCGTTACAGGTGCATGGAGCGGGATATTAAATTCCTTCCATACAGGCAGTTATATTAGGTAAATATTAACTCCTAATTAAATCTAATTAAGATGAAATTAGGAGGTAAAATTTGAATTTTAAAAATTTGAAATTTGAAATAGTCCTGGCTTGCGTTCAGCCTGTGTCGAGCTCAAATTGAGCCTGGGCTGAACCCAAACCCTTGCCCCGCTAATTTAGAAGAAACGTGCATCGATTTTCGTGCAGTTCGCGCGAGTGTGGAACCACAGCAATATGGGTGTCTTTTCTAGCTAAAATCGACGTTCCGGACGCGTCGGCGCGGTCCGTTTCGTCATCCGGGATCATCTGGACGAGTTTGCCGGCAGGGGAGTCAATTTAAGCCAAAATTGTGTGTGATGCAACAAGTGCGTTGCTGAGTCACCGAGGGTTAACCTAAGGTCGTTTGATCTTATTGGAACTCACTTTCAGACCCTCTGCATGTTGGTCCTTAGCCCTTGCAACTAGAAGTTGAGTGCTTGAGACCACTCGTGCGAGTTTTTTTTTCACAAAAATTAGTAAAGAAGCGGTTTGAAGTTCTACGGGAGGTGGGCTCCATTACTAGTTCGCTTGGATGGTCAACCAGGAACTCCTAAGGCTAGATCCTAGGTTCTAAGATTAGGAGGCTAAGACCTCACTAAAAATGAGGTCAACACATACAAGGGTGTAAGCTCTGCAAAATGGATGTACAATACAGATCTGATCTCCAATCTGGAGTTCATCAATCTGAACGGGTGCTCGGAGTGGGAAACTCTTCCACCTTTTGGGCAGCTTCCTTACCTCAAGTTTCTGTACCTTTGTGACATGCCAAAAGCAAAGGGACTTGATTGTAAATTCCATGGGAATGACAAGGTTTACGTGTTTCCATTGTTGGAGGGCATGTTCACTCTCCCGGGTAAGTTTGAGGGTGAGGATATTGAAGTAATAAATGTTATGCAGAATTGCTTAAATTTGTTGTTGTTTAAGTTTGCAACTTTGGTGTTTAATGTATTAATTGCTACATTTTGTTTAATTAAATGGTTAGTGACCTGTGAAGCTGTAGATGAAGTTTGGTTGTGGGATGGAAGGAGCGCAGCTTTCTCTGATTAGTTGTGTTGAGCTCTCTATTAATCCGTACTGAAACTTCATGCTTCTTGTTGTGCTATGGAGATTATGATAGTTGTATTTTTTGAGCAGGGATGAAAAATTGCAGCTCTTTGAGTAGTTATGGTTAGCTGCCTATTTGTCTTTAATGAAACTGTCTTTGTTGTGGTGTTATGGGTTTTACTAATGCTAATCCTCATCAACTTCCTTTTTTTAGCTGATTCTGCTAAATGCTCATTAGATCTCTCCTTCCAATCCAGGGAAGGACCTTTTAACATAATATTTTTTTTCTAACTTTTCAATGCAATCACCGAAAATGGTATATATGAATCGAGTGGTATGTATGTAAATTTTCCAATGATTAATGCATGTTTACATGGTTCATGAGAGAGGTAATTTATAATAATAATATATGTTTGAGGTGGGCATATAAATGTTTTTTAAGCCGTGAGCATCATGGAATTGGTATATTTGGATTATATGCCTTTTCGTTCTGCATATTTTATATAATATGCCTCCATAAGCTCATTTTGGATTTTGTGTTTGTGCTATTTGATTTATGATAGTTTGTTTTAGTTTATGCTTGTTCTTTAAATAATTTGAGACTAGCACATGGTGATTCTATCCTTGCTGGTTAACAAATCCTGTTTGCTATATATATTCATTCAAGGGCTATGTTGATTGCTTGAAACTGAAAAATGCAAATGAGTTTTCTTGATTTTTATATTTGCAGTGTTGGTAGTAATAGAAGTTAATGGTTGAGTAAAGGATGCAGTTCTGTGTTTTTCATGTATTCATTGGTAATGATAGCATGTATTCAATGGATTTTATTGAATTTAGGGATTTCTGAGGTAGGTTTCAGTGAATTCTGGTTCTTCAATGATTTGGTTAGAAGGACGAAGCTAAGCTAAAAATCCATGGGAGGAGCTCAATAATTTTGGATAAATGTGTAAAGTTGCAGATTTTCCTGATTTTATCATGTGTCTACATGTGTAACACCTGGATTTGATTATATATGTGCTGATTTTCTAATGTTTCAATATTTGTGTGCAGATTTTCTGATTTTAATTTATATTTACATACATACTACCTTACATATGCATGGAATTGTGTATTTTATTTTTTTCTTAAGTTGAATTAGTGGTGTTTTTTTGTTGATGTGCTATGAAAGATTTGGGTGTTATAAATGTAAAATTTAAAATTTAGGTGTTAAATCTGTTAATACATGAGAGTTGGGTGGTATGTGTGTAAATGCTTGGTTATTAACTGCTTATAAGAATGATTGTTTGGTCTTTATATTGTTGCTTTGACTGAATAAGCATCTTGGCACCCGTTGAAATTATTTTAAATTGTTTTTTTTTTCTATTACTTTTCTTTGTCCTGTCAAAGTCTATTGAAGTTCTTGATGAAATAGTTATGACATCAAGAAGCATTCGTTTGAATTAGTGGCGTATCAGAATTTTTGTTTTGTTTGAAATGAATTTTTACTTTTGAAATATCAAATATATTGGTGTCACATTTCTGTTACAAAAAAAATTACTAAACATGGGTAGACTGATAATTTTTTCAGAAATAGCTGCTCTTCAGTTATTTTCATGCAGCTGCACCAAACAGATAGTCAGCTTCCTCACAGCTGCTTCCTAGGGCAACGCAGCTACAGCTGAAAAGCTGGGAAGCTGCAGCTGCACCAAACAAAGCCTTAATTTAGTTTAATTAACTTATAACTTCTGATTTTTATAGTTTTCAATTCATTCAAAATTTACATATAATATTATATATTAAATTGATTGATTTTTTTGTGTAGAACTTTATAAAATTATTTTGATTGAAATGTTAGGGATCCAAAAATTGGGGTATATTTTCAGTCGCCAAAATTTTAATCAAATCTGTCAAAACTTGGTTACTACGCATCCACCAGTGCATTCTCATCTCAACAACACAACTTAATTTTATGTTTATTTTTACAACATTTTGCATCATAAAGCATTGTAGTTCTTACCACCATCTTATAAAATTTTTCTTAAAGTCTAAGCTGTACTTTTCTATCTCCAAAAAGGCTCGTGCATTCCTCTACTCCAACCATCTTACTTGAATTCTAACTAATAACATTCTCATCTATATCTCCATATCTTTGAACAATAAACCTGAGATATCTAGAATGTTTACTCCTTTTAATGACTTGGTCAATCATAGTTACAACCCCACCACTAGATCTATTACTACTAAATTAACATTCCATGTATTCATTTTTAGATTATACAAACTAAAACCTCTAAAGTGGACCTTCATAATTTCAGTTTTTCCTTAACTCTCTCTAGTCTTATCCACAAGAAGGATATCATCAGTGAAAATATAGGAAATTAAAATGTGAATCTAATACTTTTTATCATATATGCTTTTATTGTAGCTAAGAGACAAATAAGGTATATCTCAAGCCAACAAATACCTTATTGGTCTTTCAAATACATAAAAAATGGTAATGTTATCAAATCTACGAAGTACCTTCGTATCTAAAGGAAGAGTTGCTTGCTTATCAAGAAGTGGTAAGAAAATCCAAGTAGAATTTGTCTATGGAGGATAATGCGAAAATGGTTAATATAAATGAAAAAATAGATGTTCAATTTCTTTCGCACCGTGGTAAAAAAATATTTAAATCAAGTTTTGGATTGGAGATTATGAACATATCTAAAATTAAACTTCAAAGCATAATGTTTTTTATAAAAAAAAACATAAAAAAGAAGTTGCTAGAAGGAAAAATATGAGACAAATGAGAATTAAAGAAAATGTAAATAAGTATAGCAGTGACAAAACTATACAATGCTTTGTTAGGTTTATTGTAGCTAAGAGACAGTGATTATGTGAATGAAGAAAATGATGAAGAATACTGAATTCCTTTGGCTTCTTTTTGGAAACTTGAGAATTTAGTGGTTTATTTATGCTTAAAAATTTATATTTTGTTTTGATTTATTCTTTTTTTATAATTTTTAAGTTTTTAATTTTTGCAACAAACTATTAGAAATTATTTGATATTTTAATTTGCGGATTTACCCTCAATTTTTGTTTTCAAATTAGGCATCGTACAATACTTTTTTTTCTATTTATATCAAATTTTAATGGATAATTTTTTATAGTTATTAATGAACGTATTTATATATTAA
The DNA here is from genome assembly GCA_003013225.1 of Phalaenopsis aphrodite. NCBI lineage: Eukaryota > Viridiplantae > Streptophyta > Magnoliopsida > Asparagales > Orchidaceae > Phalaenopsis > Phalaenopsis aphrodite. The sequence goes on from NEWO01000009.1 coordinate 3,315,233, forward strand.
TATTTTTACATAACTTGTTTGTCTTTGCTTAATAAAAGCATCGCTTTTCTTTGCACTTTGCTCTTTGAAGCAAAAATAAAGACTCGCACCTTGTATTGTGTTTTATGTTTTGCTTTTTGATGATAGTGGATTTGATGAGGGATCAATTAAGTTTGAAGTATACTTCAGACATGATTTGAACATACTTTGGTATAGATAAGGCTCAAGAAGATCTAAATAAGGTTCCAATATAGTTTAATATAGTTTGAATAAGATTTTATTAAGATTTAAACATGGCTTGGTTGGAATAATGCTTACACAAGGCTCGATCAAGGTTTCAACTTTGTTCAAACTTTATTTGAACATAGTTTAATATAGTTTGAACATGGATATATTAAGATTTGAATTTGTCTTAGTTTGAATAAGGTTCACACATGGCTCAATCAAGTTTTGAACAAGGTTCAAGGTTTGTTTGATTATTGTTGAAATGCGATTTTAATATAAGCTCAAATAGGGTTCAATTAAGATTCACAAGAACATAGTTGGAATAAAGTGGAGGCAAAGTTTGAGCAAGGTTTGAATAAGGTTCAAATATTCTTCAAACATGATTCAAACTTGATTTGATTTATTTTATTTTACTTTCATCATCTCTTTTGAAATTGAATCATTTGAGTTATATTGTTTTGTTTGTATATGTTTGCTTTTAATCATGTCCATAAGGAGTCATTGTATTGCAAGGTTAATATCTAAAGTTGGAGGTGATGTATAATTATTTGGCAATTTGAGGTTATTGTTTCCATTATAAATGCTCAGACATCCCATTTAGTCATTCTTTAAGTTTCCTAAACTATAATTTTTTGGAGCTTTGATTTATTAACTTTTATTCAGAATGGTTAATCATGATGAGAGTGAGGACAACTCCATTATATTTAACATTGGAGGCAATGAAATTAAAGTTGGTGTGGTTGAATTTGCCTTAATCATAGTGATATGGTTTGGGGAATACACCCCCCCCCCCCCCCCCTGGGAGGAATTTAATAGGATTAGCTCATAGATAACTTCCTGGTGGGGATAAGAACTTCAAATATATAGACATGGAGAGGAAATTTATGGAGTTCATTATGAGAGGTAGTGTTTGGAAGCTTTTGTTGTGTTTCTTTGTTTCTTTGTAGATGTTGTCCTCCTCAACTATGGCTAAAGCTGTACTTTTTATCGAAATTGTTTGATTGATTGAAAATGATGAAGTTTTTTTAAGTGCCCATTGGTATGATGTTGTGGTAGAGGATATTAAAAGGGTGGAAGATAGATATGTTGCATTATGAACTATTACCTTGAAGAAAAATGCCCCTATCCAATACATTATAAATAAATTTGGCATATCTTTATAATATTGGATTTATGAAGCCATCCTAAAGCATATATGATATGGATGAGGTGCAAGGAGGAAGGAGATGGGTTAGGAGGTGGAGGAGGTATATTAGGAGAATATATGGATCCAGCTGTTGCCAACATGTGTATAATTAAGATGGTTGAAAGGCTGGGGAAGGCTTCCCAGCTCTTGCCATTACACATAACATTGACACAATTATTAGGGTTTATAAAATTAAAGTAGATGAGTAAGAATTATTCGATTGGGATTTCACAGATCAATCAAGAAAGAAACATAAGCTAATGAATCCATGTGCCATCATTGATCTTATTCGCTTGATCGATGAGAAACAGTTGTTTTTCTTCGAATCTTGGATAATAGGCCTTGTTGATAGCTCTAAAGAGAAATATATGAGAGTGTGCAATAGGAGCGCACTGCAGTTTCAAGAGCTGAGTTTCCCACAACATGATTAGAGATTAATATGATAAATATTTGATTTTATTGAAAGTATGAATTTTTATATATTCTTTTTGTTGACATCAATTTTTATTTTTGCAACAATAATCTTTTTGTGGTTCTTAATAAATGGGCGAATTTGACACCACTTAAAGACCTATAGGTGAATTGTTTGATCAACACTGCAAAACAGTAACCTTCACTTATAACTATCACAAGAGAAATGATTCTTTCAATTGGCATAATGAGGCAATCATATTGTTGAATTTATGAGCTAACACAGAACTCATAATTTTTGATGAACTAGGATAAAGTTGATTGAATGATACGTAAATTCTCATCTTTTATGAAGGCCATAATGTTGTTTGACTTTCACCCCTCTTACTTTTGAACTAGACCTTGTAAGCAACGATGAGTTCTTTTTGTAAGTGCTTTGCTAAGTTGTTTGAGATATTGGTGCTATTTTGCAATTTATAGGAATTTTTCTTACTGAAATGTTTTTAAAGGCGGAGGGCTACTATAGTTGAGATTCTCATGTCTACAATAAGGGAGCTTATTTGAAATTTTAATAAATTTGAAGTAATTTAAGTAGTTTTTGCCCATATAATCTAATGATTGATTTATATCCTATTTGCGGTGCTAATTGTGAAATGCACCCTATATAACATATCATATATTTAATTTTAAAGGCAATTTTCAGAAGTTGTACTTTTTCATGTACAATTCTATAACAATTATTTTTGTGTAGATTTATTTCATTGCAATATATATCTATAGGTTTATTCATATGTACATTGCTTTCCTTTGTTATAAACTTAAATTTTCTTACGTGCATTTATTTTTTCATTAATCCAATATAGATACGTTTACATCATTTATCAATTTACATCTGTTGTGTTATGGATGTCATGATTGCACTTAGTTTGTTGCATTAAACTTATCAACTATTATGTTATAATCCATATTCAAATCATATTCTAACCATCATCAAAGCATGCTTGAATTTTGCTTGAACCATCTTTACAAAAGTTTCAAACTCTGCTCAAATCCTGTTCAAACCATTGTCATGTGAAACAAACTTCAAATAAGTAGTCCACAATAAAAAAATGGGATGTTTTGATTAGAAATAAACTTTTGGGCATTTTTGTCCTTAAAAGAATAGACATTTTTTCAATTTCTGCTATTATGGGACATATAAAGTCAAATTTCATTTCTCACAATAGCGAAAATTAGAGAAATATATCATTTTATTTTCTTGGAGAAATATGCTTGAATTTTGTTTCGGACCAAAATACTCACTCCCTTTAATACTCTAGATTTTTAACCAGATGTCGTAAACCTCATTAATGGTTATATGACCTTTTGATTATAGGAACTTATTCAAGCCTTCTTCTTCATAGTATCCTCTTTATTTAAAGCATAATTTTTGAGTTGTGATGATATTTATGGTGATTTCTATCTATTCATCATTTGTGAGTTTAATGATATGATTCATTTGGGTTATTTGAAATTGAACATGGTGTTCATACTCTAATGCCTAAGTCTAGAATGAATGTAGATATAATATCAATAATAGATATCATATTACTTAAAATTTGATCAATTGATGATCAAACAATGATCAAACTATATTTAGTATTCAAATAATGACTGAAACATGATCAAATTTAGATTGATTGTGTTCAAAGATGAATAAAAATGGTTTAATCATGGCTAGCCGATCAATGATTGAAGTATGATCAAACATGAGGCCAAAGATAGATTGAAGCCGGCTTGATCATTGTTTGAGGATGCTTCGATCACTTTTCTAAATGGTTTGATCTTTGTTTGAAGAAAGCTTGATCGTAATTTGAAAATTGTTAGATTACCATTTGAAGATAGTTTGATCTTTATACAAAACTTTCTTGTTCATTTTTTGAAGTTGAAAAGATTTCTTCTTATTCATTTTTGGTTCAATCTTCATTCAAATATTGTTCAATCATGATTCAATGTTGATTTAATCTTTATTCTATCAGAATTCGAAGGTTTAAGGCATTAAGTTCTCAGGTTACATGGAGGTCTATGGGTTTGATGGAAAAATTTGTTTGAGAGTTTCAGGCTTATGATCTCACCGACAAAGTTGAGAGATCCCCCTTTGATCAAATTTTAGGACATAAGAAAGGAAGATTATGAACAAATCCTACTTGCTTATCACAAAAACTTTCTCAGACAATCCTCTTAACACGAAGTAAACAAACTAATAAAAATAATGTAAGAAATAAAACATGTATGCTTCATGATGATGCTGCTTTATTTCCCCAAATCTTTTTTAAAAAAAGGCTTCAGCGCAAAGGATATATGTTACAACTAAATACTGGCATTTCATAAGTTTTTGATTGTTCACAAAAACGTTTGTATCAATATATGGCCTTTGTAATTCAAGGTTTACTTGAATGCTTGAATGTCAGGATGTCAAGCTATAACGATCCCGTTGTCAGCCGTTAAATGAGGAAAGAAACATTTGATTTTATAATATATATATATATAGTTTTGAAATATAATAGTTTAATTTTGGAAATACGAGACCGAACCGATCTCATATAGACAATAGTTTAAATAAACTAGCACAACACTACAAGTAACATACGTATTCCGAGAAATAGACATATCACTTATCTGTGAGACTCGATTAAATAAACTAAAGAATTTATGACATCCGTTTTAATCTGTGAACTTTTATGTTGACCGAGAAGTTCTCCTACCTAATATTAAAAATTATATTGGGTTTTGTCGGCAGCTAAAAAGAGTTATTTGGGGG
>NEWO01000009.1:3325833-3373232 GCA_003013225.1 Phalaenopsis aphrodite
TATATATATAATTATTTTAAATTATTTTATATTTCGAACAATAACGATTCGAACACGAACGAACGCATTACTGTTCGTGTTTGGTTCGTTTAACTAACCGAACGAAAAAAATTGTTCATGTTCGTCTCGTTTATTTATCGAACGAATAAAACACGAACTCATTGACGAACCGAACACGAACTGTTCGCGAACAACGAGCTTTTTTGACAGCCCTACACACACATTAAATTATATGCGATTTATTCACGCGCGGCGTTGTAACAAAATGGGTGTCCTCACTGGGCAAAATCGACGCTCCGGACGTGCCGGTGCGTCGATTTTGCCATCCAGGGTCGCTCGGACGACGTCGTCGATAATCGGGTAAAAAACGCGTCAAAATTCAAATTTCACAAAATTTTGATCCGCTATCGATCGTTTCAAAAGGTTCATTCGAGTTTCCGACGGGTAACAGTGCAACCGATGTGAATTGTGGCGATCAGACGTGTCGAGTCTCCGAATTGCGAAGTTTTGTGCGCGCAAGAGTGCGAATTGTGCAAAAGGCCACCCTAAGACTCAGAAAGGTCCTATAGGAATCCCTTTTGGGTTTCCTCATGTTGGTTTCACCCTTTTAAGTGCTAGAAGTCGATACCACACACGCGAAACTCCAAAAGGGGACAGGAGTATGTTCATTTTCTAAAACGAGGCGGGTCCCATTTCTAAGGTTCTAAGATAGTCAAAGGGAGGCCCCTAAGGCTAGATCCTAAATCCTACGAGAAAGACTAGACCTCACTAAAAATGATGTCAAAAGGTTTATGTTATCTGAGTTCTTAAAGCTCCCTATAGAGGCAAACCCCTATAGTTAATTACCTCTCAAATGACTGAAGTCACTTAAGAGAACTCTCGATGATGATCAGAAGTATATATCTTCATCAGTTCAAAGTTTAGGGTTTTCAAGATTGAACATAAAAAATTCAAGTGGGAAAAGGACTAATTAGGAACATTTATTTTTGGAGTTAAAGGAATGAAAAGTAGGGGATGTCACGGATCCTGAGAAGAACCTCGGTGACTTCCCAAACTATCCTATTGTTCGACTTCAATTTCGAGAAGATGTTATTTGATGTTTCATCTTGCAAATTTTATTATTAGGACTTATATTTGCGTGACACGGTCATACAAATATTCTTGAAAATATGAGGGGTTACGTCGTATCAGACGACAACCTCAGAACCTAAAGCGAGTTAGGGCTTAAATTGCACAACATAGTTCTGCAAAAGTCTAAAAGATAAAGTGAGGATTTATGTCGCGCTAGACAGACTACCTCGAAGTCCTATGGTTTGTTATTTAAGTTAGGGATATATTTGTTATTGTAGATCGTCATCTTCTCTGCTGCTTCTCCATCGTGCTGCCCACAAAGACTGGCTCCAAGCTCCAAACTGTAGCAACTCCAAGTTTAATTTATGTTTTGTATTTGCAAGTATAATTATTGGGTCGGTGATCTACTGCTGGGTACCTTTTATAAAACCGAACTACTGACCTCCTATTTTAAGGGTATGATACGCCAAAAGAAACAGTTGGAGATACAGTAAAGGAAAATAGTAAATAGTGCAGTAAGAAAAGCAATAGTAAAAGAAAATGCAGTAAAACATACAACAAAGGAAAGCAATAGATTGTACAATAAAGAAAATAAAATGCCATAAATATATACAAACCTGTATACCTAAAGGGTCTGCTGCTCTTGTAAATGAGATCTTTGCTACAGGTATAAGCGAACAAGTATAGTGAAAGGATTTAAGAAATGTGTAAGCATGCATTCGTATAGGTAAGAATGAATAGCAAGAGAAACATCATCTGAAAAACTCGAGAAAAACGACAATTGACCCACAATTACTTAAAGAAAATCACAAAAAACACGAGCAAATTCCGGAGGAAATCACAAGTGCTATGTAAAGATTCCAATAAAACCATAAGAAACACATGGAAAATCTGAAGAAAGAAAGAAAACCTTATGGAATGCACGAAACACTGAAGAAAACCGTAAGCACTCGGGACGGGGTGGACTCAGAATCAGGACCCGGGGTCAAAGTCAAGACCCTGGGGCCTTAACAAAATAATCAACCCCATGTATGTGTGATTCAACACTAATTAAAAGGTTGTCGGCCAAACAGTTACAGAAAAAGTGTAATTCCTAACCTAGTTTATATTACTGACCCGTGAAATTTTCAGAAAATATTTAAAAAGGATTTCATTTTTTCAAAAGAGATTTTGATTTGTCATGCACTTGAAAGATTTTTTTTAGTTAATTATGTGTGTGCATATATATCACTTAAAGAAATTTTCATGTTTTAAAAAGCTAATGAGTTAGTCATATTGGTAGGCTGGAACTTCCCACTGTCTGTAAAAGCAAGTGGTAACTCTTTACTAAGTGTTAGAGATGCGGTAATGCCAATTCCTCATTCTCTCAAAGTCACTGAGTCAGGATTGTGCTAGAACCTCTCATACATGCCTAGATGCTTTTTTCATCATGACCCTTGAGTCTCGAAATCGACCTACTTACAACCTTGCTTGATGGTTCATATATAGCTACAACTATATATGCACGCTTATGCTTCAGATATAAGCACCTAAATCAAACCAAAAAGCAAGAAAAGAAAAAAAGAAGAAAAATGGGGTGAGAGAGAGGAGGGTAAAATCCACCTGAAAGAGCAAAACATGTGAAGGGTGGACGGGCTCTCAAAACCGCATGTGAAACAACCTCCAACTTCTAACGACATGAAAGAAAGCCTCTTTTGAAACTTTCACTATTCCAAAATGCAACACTTAAGCTTCTTCCCAGGTCAATATAAAGTGCCGAACTTTCATGTATGGAAGTTGCAGAGAAGGATATGGGAGGGAGTGAACTTATTATGGCGAAGGTTAAGAACTGACGGCCATGGGCAGCAGAGAGGGCAGATCAAGCCAAAACAAACACTCAATGAGCTCACAGGTAGGGACAACAAAGAGGCAAATCGAGCCCAAGCAAACACCCAACAGGCTCACAGGTAGGGACAACAAAGATGACAAATCGAGCCCCCAACAAGCTCATGGGTAGGAACACCAAAGAGGGCAAATAAAGCCCAAGCAAACACCCAACAGGTGGCCCAAACAAGCCGCAAACAACCCTAAGAAGTGCAATCTACAATGCTCTTACATGCAGCTCAAAAAAAGGCCACCACAGGCCCCGAAAATCGCAGTAATACATGTCACGAAACAGCTACAAACAAATCCAAAAGAACTGCAACCATATAGACCGCAAGACAACTTTTGAAACCTCCAAAATATGACCCATGTAAGCTACAAAAAGACCCAAAAAACTACAGCCATATAGCCCACAAAAAAAAAAAAAAAGCATTTAAAGCCTCCAAACCGTAGCCCAAAACGGCCCAACTTGTATTTTAAAAGGCTCCAAACTGCGGCCCAGAAATCAGCAAAGTTGAAAGCTTCAAACGGCACCAAAACAACCCATAACTAAGTATAAGGTATCGTTTCAATGCTCCAAATATTGCCACGGTATATTAAGGTAAGCTTGTGAAAAGCTTCAAGAAGGCTTGCATGCACACAACCCAATTCTTATGTATCGACATATCTAACTTCCAAATCCAGTTTCTTTTTACATTTACGCCACCCTAGCATCCCAATTCCCATGGATTGCTGCATTGGAATTCTCAAAGAAGGCAACATCACATGCTTTTCCAATCAGAGTAGTATCAAGGGGACTAATCATGACATCAAAACATAGTACCAAAGGTATCCATCCCTGCAAAATGTATGATGACAACAGGGAAATAAATTGGGAGAACTTACACATACCGCATAATTCTTATGTATTTACTCACATGGGGCTTAATATAACTTTTAATGCAATATGAAAGATTTTGGGTGGCATGAACGTAAAAGACAAGAGTTGAGGTGTTAGGGATGCAAGTACCTAGAAACCGGGTGGAGTGTAAATCGACTCAAATCCACATCGAAATTGAATGCAAACGCTATCATGAATGAGACTTGGCCATTGAATGTATAATATATAGAAATTAAATGGTCTCTATGCAATGGTCAGAATGTGAATATTAAATATGTAAACACATGCATATATGTATGATTCGAGCAACATATATGCATGATTCGAGCAACATATATGTAAATCCTTAATTATAGTATGTTTATCTATCCTACATCCAAGCCCCATTTCATGCATATCTGCCACCTTACTCATGTATACCATGTAACAAGGGTCCAATTAGCAAACTACTAGGCTTCCAACCCACGCAACATGACCCAACCTCAGCAAATTATAAAGCTCCGAAGTATCATGCAACATATGCTAACTATTCTGGACATGAAGAGTGGCATATGAACCACTTAAACAACTAGGAAATCAAATACAGTGTATAAAAACACATAAAGATGAAGAAAATCGGCACATGTATGCATTTATCTCAAGCAGATAAATAGGTATGTCCATTGCAAATCTGAAACCGAGCAAATTTATGTAGAGGCCTATAAAAAATCTAGTCACATCTGCTAATATACCACTTTTCTTTTATGAATATGAGGATATTGAAAGTCAAACTTCCTCAAAGGCTATCTTGAGTACAATATAAATGTATATGTATGCTAAATGTAAACACGATACAACATGTCCCGTACAATCAAGACTCAAGCAATTTCATCAAGATTAACTGACAGACAAATAGATTGTCCGACCAAGGAAAACCCCAAGTCCATATGTATTTCAAAATTTCATTTGTAAATCTTCCATGTTTAAAGGAAAAGAGTAGAACACAGGTTGGAGATGGGTGCAACCACAAGGCATAATTATATTAAAAAAAATGACCACCATAAACAGGACTAAAGAAATAACAGCATAAACCATCCTTCCTCTTCTTTCTTTTTTTTTTAAGGTAAGATTAAAATAGAAAGACTCATGTGGTTTAGAGGGACATCCCACGAAAGGTCCAGCTCAAAAGATAACAAGTTTTAACATCTTCAGCACATCCCACAAGTTTAAAGTATATGCAAAGCAAACCTTTAATTTATGCAAGAAAACCTCTTAATGCAAACCCAAAGCAGCTTCAAAACAAGTGCAGAGAAAAATATGGCAGNAATGCACGGGGGAGAGGGGACCTCGGGCCAACCTTCGTGGGAGCTAGGGCAGTGATCGGGCCGAACCCGGGAAGAAGTAGGGCATGTGCTGGTTCAATCGAAGGGAGGGCTCTTGGCCGAAGAGATTAGGGCTCGACTTGAGTAGTGTGCGTGAGTTTGGGGATTTTAAAGTGAAAAAGAAATCTTTTTTTTAATTAATATTGAACATTCCTCGATTCGCACGCAATTTTTTGGTGCACGAAACTACAACAAAATGGGTGTCCTTCCTAGCTAAAATCAACGTTTCGGACGTGACAACGCAGTCTATTTCGTCATTCGAGGTCGTTTGGGTAACTTCGCCGACAATCTGGTAAAAAAAGTGTCAAATTCAATTTTTCTTCAAAATTTTGACTCGTGATCAATCGTTTCAAAAGTTTTATGTAAGTTTTCGACGAATAACGGTGCAAGCGATGTGAATTGTGGAAAATGAATGTGTCAGCTCTCCGAATTGCGAAATTTGTGCGCGCGAAAATCCTAGGGCTTAAAGGTCTTATAGGGACTCCTTTTGAGTTTCCTCATGTTGATTTCAACCTCCTAAGTGCTAGAGGTCGATACCACACATGCAAAACTCCAAAAGGGTAAAGAAGTGGGTTGGATTTCTAAAATGAGGCGGGTCCCATTTCTAAGGCTCTAAGATAGTCAAAGGGAGAATCCTAAGGCTAGACCTTAAACCCTAAGAAGAAAACTAGACCTCACTAAAAATGATGTTAACTGAATAAGCATCGATCATAATCTCGTTGCATAAAGACATGCTTGAATGTTTAACTGATGGACCGATTGATAACCTGCCAACTGAATCACTTATACCAATTAGAGTCACATTATAGGGAACATATCTATTCCACTGATGAATCCAAAGGAAAGGGGACATTTGGATGTATTCTTCTTCTTCTTGCTAACCTTTTTAGTCCGTGCCTCAATAATAAAATGCATATTTCTACCATATTGATCAATTTGGGATTTGTTGTGGGATCTTTTTTTGTGAGTAAACTCTCAGGACAGCTTTTCTTCCTATAACAAAGTAGTTTAGCATTAAATCTGTTCATACAATTCTGCAATTCTTTCCTTTGTTTGACACAATAATGCTGTTGATACTTGGACCATGCACTTTTTTTTAATAGTGGGTTGGTCTGTTTTGAGGCCATCTACTCATTTTCTCACCTCTTTATGGAGTGGAAATTGATGATCTATGATACTGTCCTAGGCTTTGTTACTCTCTCTTTTAATTGTTATGATTCATCTCATTTGCTATTTTGTACAATCTGATTATGTCGTTATGCGCATCAGGACTGACAACCTTCAATTTTCTTTATGTATGTGATCATGATAGTTTTTACATGTTCCTTAGGTGCAAATGATGTATAAAACAATGTATTCTCATCTTCCTTTCCATTGCATTTATTCCATAAACTCTGCATTTGTGCGTGAAAAGTTTTCCTGCTAATTGTATACTTGCATCTAGTACTAATATCATTTGTTTTATGAGAACTTACATGCTATGTAGCATGGACACAGATACGAGGATACAAACACGACACGATACGTTACCATACGGGAACATGACAAAATTGAAAAATACAGGATACGACACGTCATGAACATATTTTTATATTTAATTTATCATTAATATAAAAATATATTTTTTCATTATTACTTATTAAAAATGATCTTAATTTATTAGAACTAAATGAAAATGTGACACTAAATAGGACGCAATGGAGAAAAAGGATGGATATAGCTGACCCACGTAGTGGGATTAAGGCTTTGTTGTTGTTGATTTCTTACTAAAAATATAACAACACAAATTATGCAAGAATAAAATTAAACTTCATAAATTTAATTTATATTATAAAACTTCATGCCTATGAAAATTAATTTTTAAAATTAGATATAATATGTTTCAAAAGAATTCATCTAACTTATAATTCAATTTATCTACTAAAAATTAAAAGAACCTATGATTACAAAGACAAAATTACTAATGCTCGTTGTCGACAAGTATTGGATGCACATTTGTTGCTTGATTTTAATGAATGTTAGAAGGAGCCTCAACATGAAGAGAGATGGGGGTAGATTTGACTATGATGTATAATTAAAGCTATATGCGTATTTATAATTTTTTAATTCTCGTGTCCCATTTTCTCGAAATTGTGTTAAACTCACATTCAATGTGGTGTTGAGGTGCTTCGCGGACATGTTCGAGCTTGAAAAAAATTCAGACATATTTTGTAGTGTCGGAGAAGTGTCGGAAAATGTCGGACAAGTATCAGTGTCCGATACGTGTCCGACATGGGTACGACACATTTTTAGAAGTGTCAGTCCTACATAGCTTACATGATAGCCTATACCTTGCTTGATTTTCTGTTATCATGGTAATGTAATATTTCAAAAAATAATAGGCATAAGAATTATCAAATGCAGGAGTAATATTTTCTAAGTGTCCGTTTGGGATCACTTCTATTTTTTTATTTTGATTTTGTTTTCTTTATGTTTTGATTTAAATTAAAATATGTTTGATTGAGCTAGTCGTTTTCAAAAACACTCAAAACATCTTTTGGGTGTTTGATCCTTTTTAAAAATAAGCTGATAAAATCATATCAAAGTTATACTAACCAAACATATTTTAAAAAAAAAAGAAAAAAAAAAGAAAAAAAAAGCTGAAAATAAAAGTGATGTCAAATGGGACTTAACTATTTGGGGCAGTTCTATTCTGGATACCATCCTTGTTCGTTTAATAGTTGGAAATAATTTGTTAATAAAATATGATGCTATCAGCGTCCTTGCTCAAGAGTAATATCATTATCACCTATTAACGCTCTGAATATAAGTTGAGATTGATAGATGTAAATATAAATAGTGAATTTGGTCTTGGTTGGTTCTTCTACTGATTCTTTCGCTGCTTCTGCAGTGTGTTCATTTAATGGTCTATAATTTACCTATGCTATCTATTTAATTTTTCTTTGGATATACGTTGCAAGGAGCTATGTTTATCTAAGCTTATTGAGTCCATCTCGCATGAACATATCATTTAGAAGTAACATAAGATTTGATGTCCATTTTGATATTTATTATTTTTGCACTTATGCTTGATTTTATTATTGTTGTTTGTTTAGCATTTATTTTTTTTGACATAAGATGGAAAAAGCATTAGTTATTTAGTTCTTACTCCTTGTAGATAAATAAATTTAAAATTAAATTTTAAATGTGCTATTTATTTTAGTCCAAATCAATGTACTTGGAAAGCGAGCACAAACTTCTTTTGTCTAATATATATTTTATTTAATGCCTTAATGACTCATTTCATAGGTCTTAAGCTTCTATCCGTCCCCTTCTAAAATCTAATTTTTTTTTTATTTTGAGGACATTAAGACATGAAACTTTAATGACTCGTTTCATAGGTCTTAAGCTTCTATCCGTCCCCTTCTAAAATCTATTTTTTTTTTTTTACTTTGAGGACATTAAGACATGAAACTTGAGTGCTCAATGCAACATATGAAATATATTCACTTAGATTTCTACCTGTTAAATTATTTAAGGCAAAGAAACACCTCAAATTTGATATGATTTCATTGACTTCTGTGTAGCATATCTGAACAAAACAATCATCCTTATGGGAAGAAGAATATTGTTTAATTCTTGGAATTTTCCAATGAATTATGTTGTTGCAGTATAATTATAAAGGTGTCATATCAATAAATGTTATTTCTCAATTATTTTCTTATGTGGATAGTCCTTGGATGCCATACATGATGCACCATATGGCATTTGCTATTTAGAACATTTTAATTGAAAAGTTGAGTACAATCATTCCCTATTTAAAATAGCTTTGAATTTAAACATTTTGTTTACAACAAAACATTTAATAGAAGATTGTATACCTTTTTAACTTTGCTGCTATTTGCTTTTTATGATCTTAAAACTTAACATCACATTTTTTATTGTTATTTCTGACATAAGTTATTTATAGATTGAGTTTCTTCATTTGTTGATGTGTGCGTTCATCAAGCATATTTAAAAATAAAGATTATTCATTGCATGTTAGAAGTTCTTAAAATTGTAATTTTATCCATGTGTGTTGTCAATCCAAATCATCATATATGTTCTAAATGTCCTCAGCTGTCCATGTATTTAATTTCAAGCCATTTGCGAGCTTAAGTATTGAAATCACTTCGAATGAATAAAGCGGAGAAAGAAGTGAATTGATATAATTTAGGATTCTATCAATTATTATAAGTAATTAAATATTTAAATTAATGTATATTTTAAAAATTCTTAAGAATCTGGATTTAATTACAATTATAAAATGGTAGAGGATCAACAATGTGATTGAATAGAGGAATAAGCTTGTAAAGAGGTTTCTGGAAGGTTAAGGTGAGCAATTAATGTTTTATTTACATTAATTTTTTTCTATTATTTAAATTTATTTGTATTTTTAAATACTAAAACATATAATGAAACAAGCAACTTTAATTAGACATTTTTTTTAAAAAAATCATTTATGTCATAAAGGTTTGAAAGCATTTTTATGATTAAAAAATATTGATTGGAAGTTTTATAATCATTTAAGCATTTAAATTGTTTCATCATATGTATTGTTTACAAAGTTTAAAACATAGATTCAAATGTGTGAAATAAATTATATAAATGTAAATGAAAAGAAAATGATTAAGTTTATCAGAGCTCACCCTCCTATAGTACCAGCTAAGGATTTTATTATACTCATGCACAATAAAAGAAAAGGAAATGAAAATATAGATGAAAATAAAAAATGCTTGTACCTTTATTAGTTCAAATTCTTGACGGTACTCTTCAGCTGACTTCTTAAAGGGAAAAAAATAAAAGATTTACTTGATTAAGACGTTGAAAATATAATTAATTAAAATGTTTTAATAAATATTGTTATAAAAATAAAAATGTAAAACTTACTATGTAGATTAATCAACATATTCCTTCAAGCATTTATGTTAAATATTTGCATAATAATTTAGTGCATAATAAAGAGCAATTATTCACTAAGTTGTTTTAAACTTGTCCTAGCTTTAACTATTTATTCAGGAAAAATTTTGCTAGACTGAAATGACTGATTGGAGGGAAATTATTTACAGGAGCAATATGATTTTTGGAAATATGTAAAAGGTCGTTGGATTTTATGTTTATTTACTTTTATCTTATTATTGTATCATTCTTGATAATTTTATGTATTTTGTAAAATGTCTTATGGATTAGGAACATTTTTATAGCTATACATTATTGTGGGCTATTTTTACTATTAGTATTGTTTACTTTCACTATTTGACCATCTGTATGCATTTGAGTCAATTTCAAACTCCTTGATCAGGCCGTGACAGGAGTAGCAAATAAAGACAGATTTAATTGCCTATGCTTCAAGGTTCCATTATTTTGGGAATGTGCATGTACAAAGGAATCTTTATAAAATATTTTATGAATAAAGTTATTTTAGGTGTTTGGGTGGAAAGAAATTGGTTAGGACTTGCATAGGTTTTTTGAATCCTTGAACCCTTATGGTTGATTGATTTATGATATGGATAGCCATTAAAATAGCTTTCCCAAAATGATTATTTAGAAGATTATTTTGAAAGCTAGCTTTTTTTGTAGTAAGCAGTTGGCTGTTCTTTTGTTCTAAAACTCCATTTTATTGGGTTTTTACACAAATGGGTTCATGAACCATTCCTTTCTCTTGGAAGTATGAGGAGAATGCGGTTAAAATAATTTTTGACATTTTTAGATCCGACTTTTTATTTAAAAGCTATGTTGATTTTTTATCTTGTTGTAAAAGGTGGGAGAATAGTTCTCGTAAGTCACTTTATTTTTGACTTTTTAGTAGAAAGATTCATAATTCATGGGTATAATTATCAATAAGAGGGAAACCACCAAGCTCTGAAGTCATTAGGTGTTGATGATGGTATCCAAATGTTATTATGAATTAGAATAAATTGAATAAGTATTCTTCTTTGTCATTGCAAAATTGTTATGTTTGTGTTATGCTAGTTCACGAACAGCACAATGAAAATTTTCAAATTTTTTTTTAAATAGAAAAAAATAATTTTGTGAATAATAAAGGATGAGTATCCAAAATGTAGGGGATAAATCCATTTTTTTGGTTCTTTTTAAGGATTTTTAATAGACAAGATAATATTAAATGTTGTATAAAGCTTTCTTGATTATTGAATTCTTTAAGCTAGTAGAGATCATCCAATCTTTAGCAAGCTCAAAAACTGTCTTTGTGCCAAGTTGTTGGAAATATATGATTTATCAGATAAAATATGCATTGTAATCAGAATATTTAATTAAATTTTGAATTGATAACATAGTAAATAATATAGGTACATGGAAGATATTAGGATGGGATTTATTTATAAGAATATATCTTTAATCAGTCATGGTTATCAATAATATATTGGCAATGGTTATTTTCTTGTTTAGGATGAGGAATATATATACTACTTTTGTGAGATGAGTTAGTTGTATGGTTTGTATTTCTTAATTGAATGATTCAAGTGCTTCAAATTAGCATTTTTGAGTTTTTAAAACAAGAACATGTGAATGATTCAAGCGCTTCAAATTAGTATTTTTGAGATTTTAAAATTATGATAATAAATGGTAATTTCTAAGAAAGCTAGAGTATTAATACCTATTGTAGATGTAATTTTAGACAACTTATAACAAGTTTTTTTAGCCAATTTATTTATTTTTTAGGGAACTCATTAGGTTATTCATCGGTGCTTTTTTCTTCAAAATATGGTTTTTCAATTTTATAGATTGTTGTTTCATCATAAATTTTAGAATACTTTGATTTATTGTATTCAATATTTCTTTTGTTGAATGGAGGAACATGTAGGTGTTACTTATTTATAGAATCATAGAGTTCCATAATTAGGACTTCACTAAAGAATCATGTTCATTGTAAAATTTTTGCATAAATTCTCTATGTATAGGTCCAATGCAAATAAATCATGATTGTTTTTAAATAGTTATTTCTATTCAAATAGTATGTTGAATGGATGTTTTGCAATTCCCTTGTTAGATTCTATTGCATCCCTTAGTTCAAAGAGTTTGATACAAAGGGAATATGAGCAATGTTATTATTGTCCATGGCGAAGGAAATTATAGTTGTAGTGTGTTCAAATGAGCCAAATAAGAGCAAAAATTAGAAAATGTTTTATTCCTTAAAAACCAGGAAGAAAAGGAAGAGGAGGACTCTCAGAAAAATTTCATGAGCTTTGATATCATGTGAAGATTTGGAGAATATTTGAGTATATCTCATTTTAGAAATTATGCATAATTTACACAATCTTAGAAAAGCTTCAAATAGGATGTTCAAAATTAGGGATTGAATTATAAGTCCAAATGAATTATAGTAAAACAACACATTGATGTCGTGAAATTTAAGTAGAATGCGCTGAGTTTTTAAACTCAAGGCACCTTTTGGTGTAATGGTTGACATTTCATTAGAAACCCTAAAATTAAGCGTGGTCGTGTGGGAGCACTACTTAATGGGTGCTTGACTGGGAAGTTACACCAATAGAACAAAATTGTGGGGTTATTAGGCCAAATCTGACAATATCTTGATGAATGGGTTTTTGGGATGTTATAAATGGTATAAAAAGATTATAAAAGCCAGAATATGGGAACTAAGTGCATAAAACAAAATTCTTTGTCATGGGAGATATCTCTTGAATCCTAGATGGGATAAAGTGCTACATGATGGGAGCCACCTCTTGAATCTAGAGGGGCCACATATAGAATTATATTTATTGGTTCATAATTATTGGTTAAAAAAACTGATGAAGATGTCAATTAAGTGGGGTAGATTATGAGGCCTCTTAAGTAGAATGAAGTCAAAATTTTAAATATCGAGGCGCCTTTTTGTGTAACGGTTAGAATTTCATTGAAAACTCCAATGTTAATCGTGCTCATGCAAGAGCACTCATGAGATGTGTGATCTGCTGGGAAGTTACACCACCACCACCAACAACAACAACAAAGCCTTAATCCCACTATGTGGGGTCGGCTACATAAATCCTTTTTCTCCATTGTGTCCTATTTAGTGTCATATTTTCATTTAGTTCTAGTAAATCAGGAACATTTTTTATACAATAAGCCCAAGTCTTCCTAGGTCTACCTCTCCCTTTTTTAACACAAGTTGAATCTAAAACATCTACTCTCCTAATCAGATCATCAGATGGTCGACGTTTAATGTGACCAAACCATCTAAGACGAATTTCTCTAATTTTTTCCGTCACAGGAGCAACACAAACCATATCACGAATATGAGACAAAATTATGTGGCCATTAGGTCAACATAGACAATATCTCAATAGATGAGAGTTGAAGCTGTTATAGACGTTTTCTTGTATGGCCTAATAGCTCACATGAGTATAAAGAGATTTTGGTGCTTGCTGGCATATTTCTCCATCACATCGCAAAGTTTCTCTTTAGTTGTTTTAAGTTGTTAAAATGATTGGTTATGCTTGAAGCCCCTAGCAACAATAGTGAAATCCTCAGTATAAAGAGCTTTGGTGCTTGCTAGCATATTTCTTCATCTACTTTCCTTTTTTTTAATCTAGACAATCACTTTTTCAATTTGGGGTAATAGTTCGATCCCATGTATCCTTCCACAAACATGATCAGATTTTTGGTTGAGATCAATAAAGAAAAGTTTAGTTTATCCACTAGTTTAATGCATTTCCCGACAAACTCCACACCAATTACTTGGTTTGAATTATCCTTTTTTTGCCAATCTATGGTGAGGTGTAAAATATTTGTTAATTTTATTGTTATTTGGTTTGGGATTTTGAGCTTTATCCTGTTGCTTAAACAATTGAGCTGAATTTTCTAGGTTTAAATATGCCATATTGACTTGATAAGATCCAACCTTAAAATCAACACGTTTTTCTACAGAAATTAGGGCAGACAATATTTTTTAATAAATCAAATAACTCAACAAGAATATAAAGATAAACACCTAAAATTTAAGAGGTAGGCGATCTCTCTCAATTCCAACAATTGGAGGGATTTGAAATCTTTCCAAAGCCTTAGACCTAAGACACAACTCAATCTCATGCATGCTCTAACCGTAGGTATAATAAGACTATTTATACCCAACCATAATAGTGAAAAACTAAATTGCCCTTGAGCATACATAAGACAAATTTGCTCTTAGGCCAAGCACCACATAATAATACTCCCCCTCCAAAAGACACCTTGTTCTCAAGGTGGGAAAAAATGAGTGTTCCTCCACCTACTACCCCAACCACACACATAGTTGTCTCTATTTCTTCATTTTCTGCCACCTCGTCATACACTATTGTCATGATCTAGCTCGAGTTTGAAATTAAAAAAAATAGAACGAAAGGTCAGATGGTGATATTCGTCTGCAACTTAGCAGATGAAAGAGTTACTAATCAAATTAAATAAAAACAATATTTTTAAGTTTACCTTGCTACTAGTTGTTTGCATCTTCTGTAAACATTTCTTCTTTTGTCGCTCATATTTTTATCAATTAAATTAACCTGAAAGGTTAGATTAAAAATAGCAGTTAGGTAAACAAGCTAATGAATACTCATATTTCTAAACTATAATAATATAAGAAAAAAGAAAGTAAGATGTATGCTAATTAAGATTTTAATAAATCAATATTAACAAGTGGAGATGTTATCAATTAATCTTACTATATCAATATCATACTAATATCATTCTATATCTGTACAACTGTCATAAGAGCACAATCTAATGTTTGTATCAATTAAAATACTTCAATATTAATTTTCTTTTTCATAGACGTGCACGAGTACCATAGTGTTTTCTCACTAGTACAATAAATTAGTGATTCCATGATAGTCCAATATGCACATACAAGCTTACTATAAAAATATTACCTTTTTAATAATACATATTTTATTCCCATTTGCATTGCTATCTATATTATTGTACAAGATTCAATGATTATTTAAACAAAACTTGTCATAGATCATTCTTATAATACGAACAAAATTGAATAGTATCATAAATAACACCAAATGCATTTGATCGAGAAGAAATAAAATCTTACTATAGGAAAAGAATATGAATACTCACCTCAATATCGATCAAATTATTATTTAATTGGTCTTCACGTCGACTTTTCTAAAAATTGAAATCCGAAAATAAAAATGATATTCATATTACTAAAATTTAATTTATTTTATATATAAAAATTTAAAAATTTATAATATTTTAATTAGTTATTATTCAAGTATACAATTTTCATTATTTTATTTTATGTAATCCTGTTTAAATTTTCTATTAAATTAATATATATATATATATATATATATATATATATATATATTATTACTATTAATTAATTAACTTTAAATTTATTAGAACTTACCTCATCGAGCCTTAATTCATGCATGCGACCCTTTTGCCTTCCTCGAATGAGGCTCCTCCTTCGATCGAACTTCAAACGTACGCATATTCAAATTTCACTCGTCACCTCTTCCTCCACTGTGTGACAGAGACGCTGCCTACTTCTTCCCACGGGGGAGCTTTCCTCCACTGCACTGGAAACCACTTCGCATGTCGTCCCCCTACCTCTGCCTTTGGTCCCGGCTCAACACAACGAAGCAACTACTCGACGTTGTCGCCTCTCTTTCTCCTCCCTAATTTACAGAGATGTCATTGTTTGTTGACAACATCACCTCGCGCTATGCCGATGCTCTAATTTGCACTTATCGTCTCTCGCACTTGCCGTTCAATTCACCTGATAAATTTCTGCCCCCTCATACGACAATTTATAAGGTGAACTGACCTCTTATGCTTCTCGACCATTCGTAAGTTCTTTGTTTCCTCTCTCATAGGTAACCGAAATGGGACCATTGCAACTATGAGAACTTTTGATTTTCGATCCTTGCAACTGTGTTCTTGGTAAACTTTTCATCACTTTTCACACACTGAAAACAATCCCTTGGATCGCTTCTCCCAATTTTCCATTTCTGTAAGATGCTTGAGTGTTGCTCCCGGTCGTTATCCATTATTCTTATCCCGTGCAACCTCCACTTGGACTTCTACTGTTTGAACTTTTGGTATCGTCGTGGTTGCTGCAGTTCCGTACGACGCTCCATCTGTGTTGCTCCAACTAGCCTTCTTCATCTGGTTCATGTCCTCCATATGGGCTAGTTGCATCATCTCTCTCAATTCCCACGGTCTTAATAATTTGAGTGCTACCTGTATGTCAGGCTTTAAGACCTTCATGAAATTCCCCTCCAGTCATGCTTCAAAAATTCCTCACAGTCATCCCTACAATAGTTCAAATCTCTCTCTATATTCCATGACTGTCCCCTCCTGAGTTAAAGCTTAGAATTGCTCATGTAGATTTCCTTCTTGAATGACTTGGAAACGTTCCAACAAATAATCCTTAAAATTTTCCCATGAACGAATCCAATATCTAGTCTCCCTCCACTGAAAACAAGTTAAGGTTTTTGCCTCCAAACGTAATCCTACCGCCATGAGTTTCTCCTCCCTATCTGACTCATTCACCGCGAGGTATTGCTCCGCTTGATACACCCACCCATGTGTGTCTTCCCTCTCGAAGATCGGCATATTCAACTTCCTAACTCTAACATCTCCACCCCAACTTCCTCTTCCTCCATTATTTCTCTCCATGTATTGAGGGTAAAACTCCCTACTTCGTTCGTAACTATTTCGCCTCCCTGCTCCTCTCCTTTCTTCTTCGTGCTCCTACATACTTCTTGCCTAATCTCTTTTCCATGTTATGTTCTAATCGCCTCCATCAACAATCTCTATCTACCCCCAATCAGAGACTTGAGAGGGGTTAATGATGGTGGATGTTTTCCTCACGTTCGATCTCTTTTCCTTTTGATCTTGCCACGAATTCTCTAGTCAACATTTGGTTAGGATTTGCAAATTGAGCTCCGATGGGATCTTAGATTGCATCTAAATGAG
Organism: Phalaenopsis aphrodite; assembly: GCA_003013225.1. Lineage (NCBI taxonomy): Eukaryota > Viridiplantae > Streptophyta > Magnoliopsida > Asparagales > Orchidaceae > Phalaenopsis > Phalaenopsis aphrodite. Next base: position 3,342,958 of record NEWO01000009.1, read on the forward strand.
CCTCTTTAGCATCTCTTAAATTTCCTACATACTCTTGAATCGTTCCTCCAGTTCTCCATAGAAGAGAATCTATCCTCTATGGCGACGAACCTTTCTACAATCTCAAATCTGATTTGACTCATCTCTTTCTCTAACTTCTCCAAATCATCTGCTTTCTTGGCTAACATCATTTCCTATCACTATGGCATGCTCAAATTCGGATCATGTGGCTGAATTCTAGAATCACAATTAGGGCACGCTTGATCCCGTTGCAACCTTCCCTGACAGTTCTGATCTGATCGAGTCTATTTCACGCGGTTCAGTGAGATGAAGATGAATTAAACTTGGAATCCCTTCTGTTTTCCAGGTAACTCAAACTGCTGTCGTATCACAAGTTTTCTGTCACGACCCGATAAGATCTTGTTGTCTCCTTCCCCACAAGTCACAAAGGCAACAGACAACCTTCCCAGCAAGCCCCGTTCCCCTATAGCTTCCGGCCTCTGCCTTCCCAGCTAGTTCTTATCATGAGAGGATTGTGTAGACGGTGCTAAAGGGAGAAAGTGGGATTTTCGAGTCTCTGTACACTGCTTCCCACCACTGCCTTCCCAATTAGCTTTGATCATGAATGGATCGCGCAGACGACATGAGAGGAAGAAAAGAATGGTAGTTTCGGGTTATGATAAGCAAGGATTCTTCCCAGTTAGCTCCAATCGCGATTGTTTCGTGAGGTGAAGTCATGGGGAATCATCTGTATACCACAATCCTTCCTTAGCGATCCTTGCCTGATAAAATCGACTACAATGTCGTCGCTTCCTTCTTTGCAAGCTCTAATTGCGTCGTATTATGATCTCGAGCACTGTTTCGCAAAAATATTGTTGTGATAACAATTTGATATTGTTCGACCTCAAAATTAGTAGGTGTTTTTACATAAATTAGGGCAGACACAATATTTCTTCAATAAATCAAACAACTCTATAAGAATACAAAGATAAACTGTCTCTTGCTTTTTGCTCTTTCAAGTGAGTTGAGAGTCTCCCAAAAAAAGACAGAAGCCTTCTGTTGAGCACCTATTTGAAGGAAGCCCAATCGACATCACCTACATTTGATTTGCCTCCTAACCAGACTTCGACGAATCCACTTCTTTCGTGGAACCGGGCATTTTAGAAGCAAGTGAGCCACCGGTAGCCTAAGCTCACCCTCGCTTCTTCTTTGTTGCTGAGTTAGCATTAGCAGATTCTGAGAAGTAGTGATCCTTGATGCACTAGGAAAAAACACCTACAATTCGAGAGGTAGGCGACCTCTCCCAATTCATACAATTCGAAAGGTAAGAAATCTCTCCCAAACCCTAGAACTAAGACATAACTCAATCTTATGCTTGCCCTAACCCTAGACATAACAAGTCTATTCATAGCCAATAATAATAATAATAATAAAAGATTAAATTTCCCTTAGGCGTACAAAAGACAAATTTATCCTTAGGCTAAGTGCCCACGTAACATAATCTTCTACAAATATCTTTCGCTTTGTTGTGACTAAATATTAAGATCCAATGTTTTCTTCCATTGAGTTAAATGAGCCATGACATTTTTATTAGGGCATTAATGGTAAGCCCTAGCTGGGAAAAATAAATCATTTGGCTCTGGATGTTTAATGGTACTATCAAGTTAAGTTTTTTTTCTTCCTCAAATGACCATTTGAGCATAACAAGATCATTGAAAAATGTTCTTTACCATTTAATTTGTAAGAAATAATTTAGAGTGGTGCGTGCTCTATGGAGGTTCCACCGAGATTGTTGGTGAGGCTTGATAAGGAGGAAGATCTTTTGATGGCGAATTTAGGAAAATCAATGAAATACTCAAAACAAACTTTTATTAATGTAGCAAGAGGGTTGCAACACAACACAAAAAATAACAACGCAACATAAATGACATAGGCAAACACCTCTAAGGTGTATTCCAAGGGTGGTGGAGGTCGGCTAGGTGGTTCGAAATGATTGACAAGGGTGGTGGCAGCAAGGGAGTGCTGATAGCAGCAAGGGGAAGGTGCATAATTGCGAGGACAACAAGTATGGAGGGTCGTAGGTGACTGGCGACAGGTGGATTGGTGGCCGCTGGACAACAAGGACAATAGAATTGGGGTGAGGAGCAGTCGCTTGGAGATGCTAGTTGGGAGAGTAGAGGGTTGAACAACCAGCTGTAGGGGTGCCGACTGGCTGCCAGAGGGGCTTGAAATGCTGGACAACGGGTTGCTGCAGCAGGAAGGAGGGTCAGTAGTGTAGGGGGAAGTTGTTGGGGTGGTTGGCGATTAAGATAATTGGAGGAGAGGAGTTGAGGAAGATAAAAGGGAAGATATAATCACCACCTCGGAGTAGGATATAGCTGGAGTACCACCGCTTTTTTGGATACAACACTACAAATGAGAGAAGGATTCCACATAGGAAATCTAGAAGTGAACACAACAAAAACTTCTAAACTTAGCAAACTAGCATTCATATAGCTCTAGTGATGTAGGAAGCGCAAAAGGAAAGAAGAGGAGAAATGAATGATGAGAAGGCGGTCGGTAACGCTCAAATCGAGCCAGAGATGAGAAAGAACAGATGCCATGGCCGCTGTCCAAATCTTGCTCGATCTGCCCTGCCCTTGGATCGGTCTCCCCATCAGATGCCTTGTATCGACTCTTCTATGCTAGCCAGTTCAACCGACTGGCCTATTTCCCGCTTCAGTGTTGGAAACGCAAGCACTCGCGTCAGTCTCCCGGGGTTGGTGGGAGCTTTGACATCATAGGTCGAATCTTCCGTTTCGTTGTCAGCCACCCCTAAATCCAACTAGCGATTGCACTGTTTACCAAAGCACCCGAGGAGCATTTCCCACTTGCTAGCATACCTCCCATTCGATCCATTTCGATTTGGCATAATCTTAGCTAGAGGTACACCACCACGTAAATTCTCTCGAGCCAAATTCCAAACGAGTAAATATTTCATATGCTTCTCATCTATATGACAATTTGAGCCTCAACGAGGTTGAGGGTTTGCAAGAATTTGATTGATGGGTGATTCTTATGATCTTTCGGGAATTCCCTTTGACTCTTGACATTTTGGAGAACTAACATCTTCTGCCGCGTTCTAATGACAAGAGCTTCACATTGGCCTTCATCTCTTCATATGGAGCATTGGTGGTGATGGTTGGAAGTGAAGCCGCCTGTGAAGCTATCAGTTGGTCATCATTAAGACCATCCACTAAAATTTTAAATTATGACACCTGGTTCGCGTGATCTTTATATGTCTCAACAAAAAGTTCTCCATCTTCTAGGAGAGTAGGAACCCCAAGCTCATCAAAATTTCAATGTTGTTTTATTATGTGGAGGAAAAGCATTGAATGTATCCATGAACAAGGGGGTTCGACAGAGGAAGACACCATCGGATGAAAATTCTCATTCTAACTGCTCTTCAGTGCCAGCGGTGTCCTTATCACATTTTTTGAACAACGTCATTCTCGGTGAAATAGATTACTCCCCTGATTGTGCATTCTTTTTCACCATGTCCAAATCCGTGACATTTGCAACATTTTCTGGCTGTTGCAGACTTACGGATTGGTTTCACTGGATATTAGCCAGGGGGTCACTTGGTGTCGTAGTCTCTACACTTCAGAAGCTAGAATCTTGCAACTTTTGATGGTCATAAGTTGGGAGGAACTGATGCTGTGTTTCCCGCTTCATCTTCACATCTTCTTGGTATCACCTTTTTCCTTTTGGATCATGGTCGAAGGTAGACTCCCATTGGATTTCATCTTCTATGTCCGTAATACACCACTGAAGTCGACATATTTCTCTTCGTATCTTCTCTCGGGAAGGCTTGGTCATGTAGCTTGCTGGTGGCATGGCTAGAGTTTAGGGTTGGGAGGTGAAACGAGGGTGTAGAAGACTCATTAACAGTATAGAAAATTTAATTTGGTGTTGTTGATTTTGAAAATCAACAAGGGGTTAATTTGGGTTAGATTAGATTATTGTTGGAGGTTTGGAATCAGAAGGGAAAAACTTTGGTGGGGGTGGTTTAGGTTGGGGCGGATGCTAGAAAACCTTAGGATAGGACTAGGGTTGGGCTAGCTCTGATACCAAATGATAGCATAACTAGTAGGAAAAATAATGAAATACTCAAAATAAACTTATATTAATGCAAAGAGAGGGTTACAATACAACTCAACATAAAATGACAGCACAAAACATAAACGACACATGCAAACGTCTCTAAGGTGATTGAACTATGTGATTCAGGATGGTTGGCAAGGGTGGTGGAAATAAGGGAGTGTTGATGGCAGCGAGAGAAAGGTGCATAATTGCGAGGACAATAAGTATAAAGTGTGGTCATAAGTGACTGGTGACTGGAAGGTGTTGGACAACAAGGGCTGCAGAAGTGGGGTGAGGAGCACTCGATTGGGAGTGCTGAGAAGGATGAATGAGATGCTGGTTAGGAGGGTAGAGGGTCGGATAACAAGGAGGGCTGTTGTAGGGGTGCTAGCTGGCTATCGAGAGGGACCTGAAAGGCCGGACAGTAGGTTGTTGCAGTAGGAAGGGGGTTCGACAGTGTAAGGGGAAGTTGTTGGGGTGGTCGGCTGCTAAGGGAAGTGGAGGAGAAGAGTTAGGGAAGATATAATCACCATTTCAGAATATGATAAGCTGGAGCACCATCACCTCTGGATGCATCGTTACAAAAGGGAAAATGACTCCACATAGGAAATCGAAAGCAAACACAACAAAGACCTCAACTCTTAGCAAACCGACGTACATATAGCCTTAACTAGGTGGTGAACAAGAGAGGAAAGATGAATGCTCGAACCGAACGGGAGACGCTAAAGGAAAGACGTCAGGACTCTCTCCTCCAAATATCAATCGATCCACCCTGCCCCTGGATCGATCTCCCCATTAGATGCCTTGGACCGACTCTCCTATGCTAGCTGGTTCAACCGGCTAGCCCGCTTCCCGCATCTGTGCTGGAAACTCACGCACCCACGTCATCTTCCCTTCTCCCAATCTTTGTTTAGGTAGGGATTTTTTGTACCAATGGACTATCTTTCATCAGCATGAAATAGATAAAATGAGAAGACAAAAGAAAATAAGAAAACTTTTTTTTTTAAAAAAAATTGTGGTGCTTTTCTAGCTTAATCGCAAGTATTTAAATACAATAGACTGCTATGATCTTATGGAAGGAAACTCTTGGACTAGAGCCTACGTCATCGTCCGCCAAATAATTTGAATACATATGTTAGTTACAATACTAAAAGGGAAATTTTGTCACTTTTTATTTATTATTGTGGGCTATAAATAAGACTTAGTATGTTTAGAGAAATGTTATGTTTAATTGTTTTCTTGAATCTTTGGGTCAGAGTTTGGGAGATTTTGCCTTGTTCTTGAATTGTAGATGTTTATCTTTTATATATTTGAGATTGTTTCGTTTTAATTTGAAATCAACATAATAGAATCTATTATTTATGCCCCAATTTATGTGGAAGCTTGTCTCGTTCCTGTTAAATTGGTATTCGAGCTACATGTTGGGAGTAGTGGTGGTACAATCACGATTCAAGCTTGCTGGAAAGCCAAAATTGGGATTACAATATATAGGATTCTGCCTTTGTGACTGACAGTCACAATTTGAGCTTGTTGGGAATCCAACAACGACATCACAACTAACGAGGTTTCTCCTTCGTGACCAAACCTCGCGATACAATCATGATTTGAGCTAGTTAGGAAGCCAATGTCAGGGTTGCGGTGTATAGTGTTATACCGTCGTGATCGAAACTCACGATATAGTCATGATTCGAGTTAGTTGCGAAGCCAACGACATAATCATGTCGTATAATAGTTTCACCTTTGTGATAAAAAATCTTCCTTAGAGTAATGGAGGCCAAGAAGTAGATGCCTTGGAGGAGAAATTGGTTGGAGAGGTGAGCCAAATTAGCTATGGAATGGAGCGTTTAATGGTCATGGAGGAACGGATCTCATCCATGGAGGGGAGATTCATGACCCCGAAAGAAATGATAAAGAAGATTGTAGGGTTTCACACAAACCCCCCTTCACCCACCATGGGATCGATCGACATCTGGATGCGAGTGGCAGCAATCAAAAGAATTCCAACGACATCAGAGCAGCGTTGATGCCTTGAGTGGATTTGGAGCCACGAGATCAAGCAAAAGAATTAGGAGTGGACTTGAGCTACATCACTTGAAAGGAATAACACGACATCTAGATGACTGGAACGAACCGAAGCAAGCTGGATCAATCGAAGGAGCCGGGAGATGATTTGAGCGACATTTGGAGTGAATTGCGCGAAATCTGGAGTTTTGGAATGAGTGGCAAAATGTGGAATGAGATGATATGCAATTCAGGGTTGGAGAAGATTGATTCGAAAATTTTTGGTCTGGAACAAGGAACTATCGTGGGTGGGATCTTGACAAAGGGTTATTGTGACAACTTTTTTTGGTTAGAGGGTGATTTAGGAGCCTATGGGGAAGCGCGAGCTGATTATGGGTGGAGCCAGATTTATGGAAGAAGAGAAATCAATTTATGTCAACGAAGGGAATCCAAACCCACTTCATGTGTAGAACGAACTTTTGTTGAGAAAATTGCGGAGGAGACTCATTTATGAGGAAACTGAAGATGCCTCTCTTTGAAGGAGGGGATGCCTATGGTTGGCTTTATTGTGTTGAGGGATACTTTGTTGTTAATGGGCTGAAGGAAGAAGAAAAAATGATGGCGATGGCGTTGTGTTTGGAAGGGAAGACTTTAGCCTGGTATCAATGGAGAAAATGTTAGCCAATCAAAAAATAGAAACATATCAAAGCTAGATTTTTGGAGCATTTCAAAACCACGCGGGAAGGGCATTTACACGAGCAGTTTGTTGCATTGATCGAGGAAGGGTCTGTCATGACTTATAGGGATAAATTTGATATATTTTCTGAATTTTTGGGAAGGGATTAGAAGTAGTGTTGGAAGGAAGTTTCATGAAGGGGTTGAAGTCAGAGATTGGAGCAAAAATTCGTCTCTCGAGACCATGAGGATTGGGGAAACTATTGAATTTGCGCAGCTGATTGAAGATAAAAAAGCAATAGAATGGGTTAATAAGAGCAACACCAATGGATGACCTTCTCAAAATGCTATAACCACAACGATACTTGACACTCCAAAATTGGAATTCTATGGGGAGGCTCCACGGGACATGAATAATGGGCCGTGATCGGGGCCGACATTCAAATGCCTTATAGAGACAGTTTCATGAGAAGTGAGCTAAGATGTTATGTTAATGGTGTGACGAGAAGTTTGCCCCAGGACTTCGTTGCAAGGATTCAACCTTATAGCTTTTCATAGTGTGTGACGAGGAGACAAGGGATTCAGAAACAGAGAAGCTTGTGGTGGAGGAGGAACACTCTCACTTGGATGTGTCAGAAGTCTCATTGAACTCGATGGTGGAGTTACCACCGAACCACACTATGAAACTTCTGGGTCAGATTAGAGAGCATGGTGTAGTGGTGTTGGTAGATAGTTGGGCCAACCACAACTTCATGTCAGCTGAAGTAGTGAAGGAATTGAGGCTTGAGATGATCTACACAGGAAGTTTTGGAGTCATTATGGGGGCATGACAGGTGGAGAAGAGCAGGAGAGTCTGTAAAGCGTTGATTTAATACTCCAAGGTATTCAGGTGATGAAGCATTTTCTTCTCTTGAATCTAGGGAGCACTGTGGTAAGATTGTGTATGAAATAGTTGCAATTTTTTGGAGAGACTAAGATGAATTGGAAACTTCTGACATTGGAGTTCCATCAGAGAGACAAGATGGCAGCGCTTCACGTTGACTATAATTTGTGCAAGACCTTGGTGACACTCAGAATCATGATCAGAGTAGTATAGGAGGCAAGTTTGAGATTCTTAATCGAATTGCTTAACATGGAAGAGACATATGACTTGGAGTTGGCAGAGATTTTGACACCGATCCAACAAATCCTGCAACAATTTGTTGAAGTATTCCAGTTGCCACGTCGATTGTCACCACGGAAGGAACATGAGCATGCAATAACTTTGAGACCGGGGGTTTCTTCAATTAGTGTGCGCCTCTTTCGCTACCCTCAGGGTTTCAATTCAAAGCTAATAGGGCTCGTTGAATCTTTTGGTAGAAGAGGAGGAGATCAAATTAAGGAGATGGTGCTTGAGTTTCACATTGATTTGAATGACCCATTGACAACACTTTGTAATGATAAAAAACTACCATTTTTGTTTTTTGTTGGAATGATAGAAGTGCCTTGCATAATTATTTTGGGGAATACAATATGTGGTTGGTAGCAGAAAATGTGTTGTTTTTGCATCTTATAGATGGAGAGAAGATGACTAAAATACCAGAACATCTTAACATACACCGTGTTGATAGTGTGAAACACATTTTTGAGTATTTTACAAGAGGAACTTCTAGTTCTAACGTCGAGCAGCGAGAGACCTTACTTGTACGGAACACAAATACGTAAATGTTGAATTTGGAAAAGTCAAGCAAGGGACATGCTACAACATCTATGGACAGGTCAAGTATCTAATACAAATGTTGATGTCATCCAAGGCAGTCGATCAGTTGAGGTCCGTTCAATGGGAGTCACTAAAAGCATTGCAATTGATCAAACATTGAGAGACATCAAGAACATAGTTACTCCATTAGATTATGTATTATGCATTGGGAACTTCCTGGGAGAGGATGAGGATTTGGAAATTCTCTTGGAGCCACTTAAGTTAAAAGTGGTGTGCTAGGAATCGACAAGTGGGGAAGAAGAATTGATTAAATAGAAAAGATTGGCAGATCATAATGTCATGTGTGAGCCACACGACTTAATCTAACAGCTGAAGGACCAATGTCTTTTTGAGAAGGAAGTAATGTTAGACCAGAGCCTATGGCGCTGCCCGCTAAATAATTTGAAAACTTATGTTAGACACAAAACTAAAAAGACAATTTAGTCGTTTATTAGTTATTATTATGGGGTATAAATATGGCTGAATATGTTTAGGGTTATATTATGTGTGATTGTTGTCTTGTATCTTATGGTTAAGGTTTGGGAGAGATTGTCTACCTCTCAAATTGTAGGTATTTATCTTTTAGATATTCTGGATTATATCATTTTGATTTGGTACTGGCAGAATATAATATATTATTTCTATTCTAATTTATGTGGAAAGTTGTTCCGTTGCTATTGAAACATATAGTAAAGACAATAATCTGGATTCTTTATTTGAGCGGGAATGAATAAAAAGCTACCTAAGTAACCTAAATACATAAGAAAAATAACACACACATAATCAGGAAAACCAGAGTGATACCCAGATTTAAATGCAGTTATTCTTTTTCCATTCACCTCCAGCCAGCGGACATCCAAAAAGTAAGTAGCAGGCAACGATAGGAATATTTCCAGCTGCAGCAGGCGGAGACGTTCCAGCAGGTGGACAACAGGAGACTTCAGGCAAGCTTCCAATTACAACTGGCACAACAAGGTAGCAGCAGCCAACATTCCAATTGGGAAACCGCTTCAAAAATCTATGGCAATTAGAATAATTGCAATAAAGGTTTCTAACACTAACATTAGAAATATGCATAGCTGGACTTTGCAAATGCCCTGTGTCTGCAATGTGCATTGTTTTTAATGAACTAGTGTTACTATTGTGTTTGCGTTAACATGGTTTTATATTTTTTATGACTGGTCTGAAGTGTCTATCAGTTTGTAGTCTAGTAGATGACAGGCATCGCTGCACCAACTTCAACTTCCATTATTTGACTTCAGCATAAATATGGCTAATAATGATTATGATCAGCGCCTCGTGTGCTGGGGGTTGATTTACCTGTCAATATTGTAATGGGTGAATTTAGCATATTCCAACATCTCTGTGTTGCTTTCAACGAACAAGCATCCATCGGCTTACTTTTATGATTTAAAGTACTAATTAAATCGAGAAAGGGGCATCGCAGTATGGGGAGATCAATGTACTTCTTGTGTATGCAGAAGATATTTTCTTTTAAACGGATAATCAAGCCAATTATTCTGAGTAGCATTGATTGGGATAAACTGGTTTGATCTGAATCTACTTGATTGGGATAAACTGGTTTGATCTGAATCTACTTGAAATGTATAGAGATAGGAATTCTAACAGGCAAAGCACTGAAAATGACTTCCTAATGTGGAGAGAAATTTGTGTGTGTAAATGTGGGATAGTGCTGCATACATCAACTCCACCCTGTATTGATGGGAGTTTCATGCAAAATTTATGCTCCTTATTAAAAAACTTATGTATGGTGGTCTTGCTTTTAGTTCTCATAGTGAATTTGGAAATCTTAATACCGTATTGCAACAGGATAATGCAAATTATACGCAGTACTTGCGTAATGATGGATGTTTAATATCTATTTCCATGATGTTTGTACCATACTGGACAGGTGTTTTTATTGTATTTAAAGAAGGATTTCAGATTAGAAATTCTTACTTTTTTCCTATATAGTTAACCGAACATGCATCATTCCATCTGAGCAATGCAAAAGTTTTGTGGTGCGTAATTTCTAAATATTCATGTATTGTCTTGGAATGTTGATGTGTCCAAGTTTTTTGCATCCCCTTTACTGGAATAAATTAGAATAGATATCCATTGCAAAGCTTATGCAGGATGAGTGAGTCCCATTGTTCTGTTTGTGAGATATATCCTTGAAGTTATGACTGCTATTTCACATTGATTGGAGTTTCATGATTTATTTAATATTTGTTCAATTTTGAGGAGATTGAATTGGTGGTAGTATGTTTTCACGCAAAATATTTATTAAGCTATTTATATAAGTTCATTTAGAAAAAAAATGATTTGTGGGTGCTTAGTTTGAAATAAAGGCAAACTAATGTATGGATTCTACTAATACTTCTACGACAATATTCTTAATAGAACTATATGAATGATCTATTTCTAAATTTTATTAAAATTTTTATGACAATCTTCTTAATAAAATTAACCATCTAATCCCATGTTAAGTCTGACTCAACTCAATAATTTCAATTAAACCCTCATAACAAATTTTCTTGAAAGATTATCAACTCTCTTCTTTCAAATTCCATCATCTCTTCACAAGGAATTCATTGTTTTTAAATAATTCCCTTATTATCTTATGATGTATATTGATAAATACTTTTTAAAAATTTGTTATGAAATTTTTTTCTGGAGTTTTTTTACATTTTTTTCTAGATTTTTTTCCTTCTCATGTAGTAAAACAAATCTATTCATCATTCAGTGAGTCTGGTTTGAAAGTAGCTAAGTACTCTCTCTGGTTAAAACAATATGTCTGTTATCGAAATATTATATGCATCTATGAATTAAAATGTCTTTTCTTTCATCGCATTTCCATCTTATTTTGCACTCATCATGAATATTACTAAAAACCCTTATGTAATATGTATCACCTTGTTTGTAATTCCTATATATTTTCCCCCTTTCCTTGAATATACATTACAATAGTTTGCATCTCTCTCCTTAGAAGTTAATTTTCAAACTTTCTAAGTCTGAGGAGCATAAGCATTAGCAACATTTACTAATGCCCTCATTCATTATTAACTTGTAAAAACCATTCTATCAAGTGATCCCATCCACCTCGACAATTTGCGTTCATTAATAATTAACTTAATTGCAATTATCCTCTCATCAAATCTCTTCACCCCACGAACTTTGTCTCTCGTCAGTTGGTTTAGTACTATGCATACCGGCTTTCACCCTTCCAACATATAACATCTTATAAGTTATAACCTTTCTCAAGGTCCTCAAATTTCTCCACATTTCATTTTATTGGATTCATGATATTTTTAGGAAGAAAAAATTAGAATCACAATAAAGCAGGAACAACTGAATTTTCAGAATTTCAAAGTGTAAAACCGTTCTTCCATCCCTAATTTACTATGTCTTCTGGTGTTGCTACTTACTGCAGAAGGAGACTATTTACAATGATAAACAATCTCCCAACGATCTTTGAGGTTCTGACTGGAACCCCCAAAAAGCTGTCTAAGGAGAAAACCCCCAACAGCAGCAGTAGAAGCAATAAACCAAGCTCAAAGGTATACCTCCATTGCTTTACACCTCAGTTCATCTTCATCTTATCAGATTTCACCCTCATATATTCATTCCCATTTGCAGTCCCAGCCACAGACAAAAAACTCAAAATCACCTTCCCTGAAGGACTATAATGAAAGCGGAGAGGAGGATGAAGAGGACGGTAATGAACACGAAAATACTTTATGCGGTGCCTGTGGTGATAACTACGCCAACGATGAGTTCTGGATCTGCTGCGATATTTGTGAACGATGGTTTCATGGCAAATGTGTCAAGATAACTCCTGCCAGGGCTGAGCATATCAAGCAATATAAGTGTCCAGCATGCAGCAACAAAAGGGCCAGAGTATGACCAGAAGGAAGAAAATGAGACTAAGCTTCCTGTGTTAGATTGTAGTTTTAAAAGGACAACTTAAAGGGGAGATATATAATCATTTTGGATGCAATTAACCCAATTGATGATTAGATTTTGCAGTTTGTAGACTTTTGTTTTCATTTACTGTCTGTAGACTTTTGTTGTCATTTACTGTCTTTATCACTTCGAACTGTCATGTTTTATTTAAAAAGCTGATCTTCGAACTTGTCTTCTGTATTGTTGAATGCTTATTTTAACGAACCAGCCAAATTAATGTTGTTTTATTTTTTGGCTAAAAAATTTTGCTATTTTAACATTTTACTTCTTTCTCAGTTGCACTTTGATTCATCTATATTTCGCTGAAGTTTTGCTTTGTTTTTAAGAAAAATTACTTGCATATTACAATTTTTATGTATTTACATATGCGATACCTAAAGTTTGATATTCACACACACAGGCACAAATATATATATATATATATCTGTGTCTATGTGTGTGTGTGCCGCGTACCCCAGCATGGTGGCCGGTATTCTTGTTGTAAGACCCCTTAGGTCGGGGGTTCGAACCCCCCTCTGGCAACGTGAGCCTTATGGAGGGTGGTAATTGAATTGTTAGACACATTAGAAGTGGCTGGAGACTCGTATAATAGCCTCTGGCCATTTCTTTTAAGCACACACATATCAAAGTTTATGCATGAAAAACTAAATTTTACTATTAGAAGTTCAGTAATAGTGACATTATTGATGTGATAAAGATTCCAGTATTATGTAAGTGAAATACTAAACTTGTGAAGTTTAGGCTGTATCGATATGTAAGTACATAAAATTTGTGTAGTTTAAATCCCTCTTTTTTCTATTATTGGTCTATTATGTTCATATTGATGGAAAAAAAAAACATAACCCATCGCTGTCAACTCTTGGTTCTTCATTGCCTTGTGGATATGATTGATTTATGCTCATCCAATTGCTCCTCTTGTGTGTAAATTTCCTTTTTTTTTCTAATATTGGTCTACTATGTTCATATTGATGCAAAAAAAAGAAAGAAAGAAAAAAAAGATAAAAAAAAAACATAACCTATCAATGTATCTCTTGCTCTTCATTGCATTGGGGATATGATTGATTTATGCTCGTCCAATTGCTCTATTTGGTAGTATGACAACATTGCAATTAGGGCTGTTAAGACGGCTCGTTTGCAAAAAGCTCGTGTTCGGCTCTTTAAGAAGCTCGTGTTTTACTCATTCGGTAAGTTAACGAGCCGAACATGAACAATACTAATAAATATTTGTTTGTTTGTGTTTGACTCGTTTTTTACTCGAAATACTACTATTCATATATATATATATATATATATATATATATATATATATATATATATATATATATATATATAATTGATGAGTAGTAATTAAAAAGTTTAATTAGCTACAATGTTACAAAGATTTATAATCAATTAAAAGTATTAATTAAGAAAATAGAATAAAAATTATTAAATTAGATTCAAATGATGTTTTAAATCTCGTCCCAATCCTTACCATCTTATGACTACGTGATTAGTGTTGTCAAAACGACTCTTTAGTCGTCAACGGCTCGTGTTCGGCTCGCTAAGCAAACGAGCTGAACACGAACATACTTTTTAAGCTCGAAATATAAACGAGCCGAACACGAACTGTGTCTGGGCTCGCTTGTGTTCGCCTCGTTTACATCCCTAATTACAATAATACACCATGATTGATCAAATATGGCGAAAATTGTTTTATAAGATAATTTATATTTATAGATAATGATTTTCTCTTAAATATAAGATGTGTGATACATCCTCCTTATTCTAGGTACAATAGAGATATCATATCGGATGTATATAAGCTTAAGTACAAGCACACATCTGATTACCACCGGAGTAGTGATCAATATAGCAAGGTTTGCAGCAAGTGATATAGACTTCATATTTATGTGAATTAATGTGGGAAACTTTCCAAAAAAGGACATGGATCATGGGACAATATGCATTGCATGTTGGCTAATTTGATCCCTATATGTGCTAATTCGACCTTTTTCAAGTTTCTTTTTAATTTTATGTAATTTTTTCAAGTTTCTTTTCAATTTTATGTTGGATGCATGGGATATTTTGATCACATATAAATCTAGATTTTCAGCTTTGGCAACATGATTACATTATAGTGATGATACATATAAGTTTAAAATTCCCAATGCATCTACCAATCACTTGCTTTTGATTACATGCAAATGGCCACTAGAGTGATGGATTATTGTGTAGCTCATAGTTAATGGATAGTTTAGACTTGGTTGATCAACTTTCTATATGCTTAATTATTCATTATTGTTAGAAGAACAAGCATTAGTAGGATGTTATAAATCAAATATTTTCAAAAGAAAAATATTAATTTGAAGTTAAATAATGTTCAACACTTGTACTGGTAATATGATTATGTAATAGATGATAGAAAACTTGGTTTGTATCCTGCTCGAAAAAAGTATCCCGCTCGGAAATGGTTTGACATGGATTAACATATTCATTGTTTGCATTTATTTTATTTTGTACCTTTAAAGATAAATTCATATGTAGGATGGCATGCCCAATTTGTTGGTCTAGTAATTCCGAGTCATTTGAACTTGGTTTGCCCTTAAACTCATAATCATTAAAGTTACAACTAGACTTGTTATAGGGCTATATTATATAACAAAGGTGGAATAATCATATGTAACTTATTTTAAATTGCTAGCAAGGTTAAAAAAGAATTAAACTAATATAATCATAATGGATTTATTGATGATTAATAAGTTGTGCCTTGATAATGATGATTTTTTAGACTCGTGCCTTTTAGATGCGTAGGCAAGACCTAACAAGGGTCCTTTAGCTCAGTTAACTCCATTTAATATCTGGTATTTTAGTTTAGTTATGCTATTATTATTAAACTTTATACCTCTTCATAGGCTTATTGCCCAACATTAGCCGTAATGTTCAATAGTTAGTGATTTTAACTCATCATGTAAAGCACCTATTTAGGAAGGATGGGTGTATCCTAAGAAGCATGGGTTAATCTCCAATTATAATAGCTTTTCTCTCCAAAAATTTAGATAATTTGATCAAATTTGTGACCTTACACAACATCAAGCTCATTATAAGGCCATGTTGAATTACAAAGGCAGAAGTAATGCAATTCTTTAGCCTTTATTTATGACTAGCTTAATTATATTTTTATTCAATTGTTTATTTTACAAATAATTGTTTCTACGCCTTTATAAAGTTAAAAGAGTTTCTTTTTTTTTTCGTAAAAAAGATTTTCTATTGTAAACTCTCACTAATTGATCGTAGAATAGGTATACCTAAGCATACATATCACTTTTGGTATTACTTGGTTGGCCAGGTATCGTTCCCATGAGAACTTTACAAATTCATCCAATACGATAGATAAGTATCAATTTCTTTTTCTTTTTTTAACCAACACTTGAAATTATTAAAGTTTAAAAGCAAGGTAAATAGTTTAATTTTCACAAAAATTCCACGATCTTAAGTTTGACTAAAATTTTTTGTTAATTAAGAATAATTGTATTTTTTAGTCTTTGTTAATACTTATACAAATAATCCTTAAGACACAATACACTAAATGACTTTGTGTATTGTGTCAAAAATATTGAATCATTTATATTTCTCCATTGTTTGCTAGAACTTATCAGATGTATGTCTACTCTAATAGAATTTTAGTCACACTAATCCCTATGTTAATCCTGAGCTCTATCAATATCTCAAGGCAACATTACATATGAAATTCGTGTATGACCACTATCCATACTCAATTAAGCTAGATTTGGAGTGAAAAAGACTATAAGAGATTTGAGGATTATGAAATTTTAATTTAAAGATATTAAAACCTAAAGGAAAATGTTTACCCCTAAAAACTTTTAATACAATCTCAAGTATTTGCTTCACTAAATGTAAGTACATAAGTATAAAAGAAAATGACCATATTTTCTTTCTTAGATCTTGCTAGGTACATGTCTTGATCTGCTCGTCCACTTGCACAAAAATGCTCCAATGTCCTATGTCGCTCCCTCTCATACTCACACACACTTTCACACCACTCACCCAAATTTTGAGAAAAAACTCTCTCCAAGTCCCTCACTCTCCTCCCTTACAATCCATTTATGCACTCTCATATATCCCCCCTTAACCCTGTTAGCATATAGTCCATTCAATTAACTCTAATCACCACCGTTATGATCGTGCAATGGTTGTATAAAACTATCTAGCTAGGTTGTTATATTGTGGTGTTAATGATAAAGTGCTACACCACTGGTACAACATTGTGATGCTCATATGATAATGCTGCGATGATGAGCTTTCTATCTTCTTTAATAATGGTAGCTTTGCGTTGTCACTGTAGTTGTTTAGAAATGGGTGTGACGATATTGTGACTAGCATTGCAGTGTTGAAAATGAGCACTGAGGCATCATGATGCCCAACTTTTAGCTTCTAAACTAAATATGGCTCAGTGTCATGGTGCTATGGAAATTAGCACTATGACGTTGTATGTTAGCACTATGGTGCTTTGGATTGGCATTGTGATGCCTTGCTTTGAGAATACTTATTTGGAAAATCCTCAACATAGCATTATCATGATGGATGGTAGTGATATGATGCTAGTGCTTCAAATCCCAAACTCTTCAATCTTCCTTCTCCTAAGGATTTTTCTACACAAAATGCATTAATTAGTACAATATTTGAATAAAACTAATAATTTCATTTACTTTTTTTATACAATTTATTTTATAATTTTCTCACTCAATAAATCCCCCAAACTCACATGTTATTTATCATCAAGCAATCTCTTATCTAATTATTTATCATTGAATAAGTAGGTAGCCATTATCTTATGAATCAACATCTTCTAAATAACATAGTGTATAGCTGAAGTTCACATAAATTATTAAAAACATGAATCACTACAAACCAATAACAACCTAACCTTTACTTAAATTAAGATTATTTTGACACTAGATTCTTAAACATTCTACGTGCATGCTTGACTAAAATATATTTAATTAATAAGTGACTATAAAATTTTAACTTCAATCAATCATATAATCTTTATTTAAACATTCTTATTTTGAATAAAATTACCTTAAATTCAAATACAAAAGCTTTTGATTATTTAAGTTAGAGAAGAATAGAGGTATCGACTTTTGATATTTGGCTTTAACCTCAAGCTTTTCCTTGTATACTCATATCATTTTATTTTTTAATGAATTGATCTTTTTCAACTTTCTTATTTGAGATTTTATTACTTTTTTTTTTCTTAAGGATTGTTATTTGTTAAGTTTATTTAGTAATTTTGGATGCATACTTTGGCATCATGATGTCGAGTCCATCTTACATGGTAAAGAGCCATCATATGGTTTTCTAGCGCAGTAGCCTTATGTTGGCTTCAAAAATTTTTTTTAGGGTCACAGTATTGTTCTTTGGAAGTTGGGATACTAGCTCAGGTTAAAAATCATAGGAATTTTAATTGACTCCCTGATACTAAAGGTTAGACCTGCTTCGACTTAGTGTCGTGATTTTGTTGGCAAAGTTGTGGCATCATGGCCTAATCATAAGAGTTTTCTCATTTTACGCATAATCGATGCACTTCACGTGTTAGAGTACAACAATCACGAGTTGCATTTTGATTAGTCAAGTTTGGCTCAGTGGAACATTTGACCAGCTTCTTAAACTTTTTAGGTGGAGGTGAGCCTTCGGTCTTGACCCATGGTTCTTTAGTACACCTAATCCTATGGGAAGTGACCCTCATTTTGGTTTTGCTCTATTATTCAAGTTTGGTTATCCCAAATAAACAAGTATTTAGGCCTTTATAAGATGGAGACTTGGGGATTTGTATCCCAAATTGTTCGTACAGCCTTCGTAAAGGGTGGAGGTTCTTTAATCTGACTAATTGGTCAGGCTTATAGTAATCACACTTTTACCATCTTGATTATTATAAGAATTTTTTTTGTGATGCGTACTCGTTCAGGTTACCTGATGAGGTGTGTAGGAAATTTTTGAAACCTTATCATTATTTAGGGGTACCCTAGAGTTTAGGTATAGTCTTGCTTTGGTTTGAGGATCAAAGAGAATGACACATAAGCCCCACACTTGAGTGTCATGGTGTCAATCTCCTTTACCTTCAGATTGAAGGGATTGTAATGTGGTTATGTTCTCACAATATGCCAACATCACCTCTTTATTTTTTTTGTTACATTTGTTGCATTAGCATATTTTCATATGCACACATATTTTTGAATATGTTTTTCTTATTTTACTTGTCATGTCAGGTATTATGCATGGCATGTTGGTTCTGTGTTTATTACATGTTGTGTGGCTTTTCATTGTTATACCTAGAGTTAAAAGGTCTGGTGCTCTAGTGATGCTTCAGTGGCGCCATGACACCAGTTATGTTCGTCTCTGAGATATAAGTTAGGCAACTCGATATCGTATACACAACCTCATGGTATGCCTTTTATGATCTTTTGTATTGTGAGCTTGTGTGATCCATTTGTTACATCGTGATGTCTTATTGTATCTTTCTTATCATAATGACCTTATTGTGTCAAATTTTTTGGGCTCACTTGCCAATTGAACTTGATTTCTATTTTTTTTTTGCATTTTCATGCAATGAGTGTTCCACTTTATCTAGGTGAGACACTCATTTTCTTTCATAGTTTTGGGTCACATGAGCTGGCACGTTGGTGGCAGAGCTTCAACATACCCTTAGATTTACCTGTGGTGGTAATAGTAAAATGCACGTTTCATTTCGCTTATCCAGTCAAACAATATAAGTTATTCTATTATCAACAAATCTTGAAGAATTATTCCAAGCATAGATCTGGGCTAACAATCATCACTCAACATGATGTGTGTTAGCTGATTTCGATGCTCTGGATAGCACCAACTTAGTGACCCCATCAAGATCTTATAGGAAAGCCCTTCAACTCTTGCACTACACATCTTGCACTTAGATGTATGATTGTACCCCTATTTTCAATTACAGCTAGAGCCACTTAATAATTTTCATACATAACTATTATTTCTTAATTTATGCTAGTTTCCATACACTTTGTGTGTCTTTTGCATACTTTTCTAAGTTTAAGCCATGAGCACTAGTATTTTAGGGCAATTTTTCCTCTTAGGGGCGATATCCGATAAAGAAGAGATAAATAATTATAATGTTTGCTGACACATCTTATGTATATGCTATTAAGCCCCCTTCCCATTGAGCTTGATCCATTATACATTGCATGCCTGTACTTATACTACATTTTATTTAACAGATTGAGTCTTCTTATTAGACATTTAATTTTAGAGCCTTTAGAAGTTCGTACTTGAAATAAAGTATGAGCACGATTCCCAAGAAGCTTGATGCGTAGGGATCTCATGACAAGAATAAGGAGCTAATGCTCATGCTTTGTACCTTAATTTTAAATCTTACTTTTGTATAAATTTAGTAGCTTGCATTTATGTGCAGGGTTTGACCACCCTTTTATTTTTTTTAGAAATATTGTCAGCCACCTAGCCCGTGTTTATTATTTTATAATGGGGCTCTTAATTTATCACTTTATATGTGTTCACCCTTTTATATGCCTATGATTTGTTTAGGTTTGATCACGATAGGAACTTTAGGGTAAACTTTTTCTACAAAATCTTAATTTAAAAATATTTACTCTAATAATATTTTGGATTAAAACTAAAAAAAATTTTAAAATGAAAAATTTTAAAATTAATATTTTTATTTCCTATCTTTTTTTTTCAGGGATGACCTTCCATCTAGATTTAAAATGATCATAACTGCATGGTTATATTCCCATGCATACTAATAGGGCCTCCAAACTCAAGATGTATTAGATAATTGCATATCATTCTATATGTCCAAAGGGAAGAATTCTTTCTTTCCAAATCGACTGGCCCAGTATATGATTTATAGGCTTAGGGGGTTGTCTAGCATGTATAGGATATTAGAAGCTTCCCAACCTAGAAAGAGCATAATATTGTTGTGGAGTGATTTAGCTTTATAGCTGGATCATTTGTTACTTTACTTTCCAGAGGCATCCTTCCCATAACCTAGGACTGTGTAAGTCCCATTTCTATCTTTTATACTTGAGTAGGGTCATAGAAACTTAGATTTTTTTCATGTTACTTTAGGGTTATTGGGGTCTCCTTAGATGATTAAACTCATATTTATCTAACAATGAAGTCTCCAGTCAAGTTTGGTTGACTATCTCCATGAACAAATAGACTTAGAGTTCTAATTTCTTGGGACAATTGAAATATAAAATCTTAATCTAGCTACCTCTACTTTATTAGGTTTTCTTATCCTCCTTTGAACAATCCTTTTTAGGCATTTTCATTTCCGCTTATTGAGTCTTTATGCGCATGTTCCTTAGGCCCTCTTATCTCAATGGCATTTGCCCTCCATGCTATAGTGATTCACTCTCTATGGACCATAGTAAATCTCCTTGGCTGTCTATTTTCAACACTATTTTTTTACAATTTCTTTTATCATGATTTTTTCTGGGTATTCCCTCTGATGTAATTAAACACGAGGATACCTTATCTTAGAAGGTTTCTTTGAACCTGGAGCAATATAAATTTTATTTTGTTCTCTGGTTTTAATACGTGGGTGGCCTTCTTCATATATTTTCTTGGGTCGAGTAAGGTCTGGTTTTTTTAGACCACTTTTCTCTGGTTTTTGTTATGAGGAATATTTTCTTATAAAAGTTTTTTTATTATCTATCTTTTTGTTAGCCTTCTTGATGGTCGCCTAACTTCATTTGTTTCCTTTTTCTCACTCTAAGTGTTGCTTAAGAAAGGAAGATATGAAGAGGATGTAAATTGAGGGTTTTGCATATTTCTATGCGCAAAAAAGGGATGCAAACACAGAGTAAGCCTAAGTTTACTTTTCATGCAATTAAAACATAAGAAAGTCTTGTTTCTTATCATACCATGTGAGTGTCTAAAAGTAATCTTGATCCAGATAAGGTTGATTCTGTACTTGA
The DNA here is from genome assembly GCA_003013225.1 of Phalaenopsis aphrodite. NCBI lineage: Eukaryota > Viridiplantae > Streptophyta > Magnoliopsida > Asparagales > Orchidaceae > Phalaenopsis > Phalaenopsis aphrodite. Next base: position 3,364,426 of record NEWO01000009.1, read on the forward strand.
ATTAAAGGAGGTGAGGATGAACCAAACGGAACTAAAAAAGATAAACCCTCAAATATAGGTGATCCGAAGTGAAGCTTTATGATGCCCTATGAACCTAGAAGAATTAGTTGAAAATTTTATAGGTTGAGTGTGTCAATCTTAGGAATTGGCCAAGTTGTATAAAAGTAGATATTCAACTACACATTTTACTTCTTTCTTTTGGTGTGTATAGTGATAGTCAGTTCCATCAACCACTTTTTTGGTTGATTGTTTTTTTTATTTTGTGCTTTGTTTCATTGTTTTTATTTATTTGCTTACCCTTATTTACATGATTGGATGAAACATGTATTTTTTATTTTCTTGGTGGATTGTGTTTGGCCTGGATTTTGGTGTGTGGTACTCTCTTAAGATTAAGTTTTTTACCCTAGCTTAACAAGTTAAACTAAAGCAATCAAAAATTCAAAATGAAATAAATGATAGGATTTAATAAGTAAAATTACATTAAATTAGATGACTAATGAACCAGATACACTAGTAACTTATTTTTTCCCTTTTTTTGGGCACTTCACTCCATTCACATAGAGGAGCATCTAACTAGGGAGAATAACTACCCTTTCCAGAGAAGTCTGTTTAAACTTTTATTAACCTTTGATTGTAAATTTAGCATATACTTGTATGCATTAGTTACATACATAATTCTTCCTAAATTGAATCAAATAAATAATTTTTTTTAAAATGTTAAATATTGCATTAGCTAGGCATATCATTCATATCAAGTGTCATGAATTTTATAAGTTTTGTTTTCTCCACTAATAAATAATAATCTAGAATATCTTGCATTGCATATGATTGGACCCCATAATTTTGATATGATTAGGTAGGCTAGTTGAAAGTCCTTTTCAAGAAGAACTATAAGTCTACTTAAGTCAACTTTTATTTAGTCTAATGTAGGATTGAATGACATAAGTCCAACACATATTATTAGACTATATTTTAGATTTGATTGTTATAGTAGATCTCACCTTAATTTTAAGTTTTAAGGTGAATTATCTTGCTACAACATAAGCCCTCATCTCTTAGATTTTTCATAATCTTATGTTGTTGGAATATAAATCCAAACATTATAGTAATTGAATAACTAAAATAAATTAAATATTAATTTGAAAAATATAACCATTCAAAGAATATTTTGAATGCTATTAATATTCTAAATATCCGAGCAATTCCTACTTTTGAAAATTAATCCAAGTTGATCCTTCTCTAATAAAACTCCATTCAAACAATCTTGAAAATCTATATATTAAAATTTATAGGGTCAAACCACTACTTTGATAGAGAGTATTTTGTGGTGAAGACCTCTCCTAAAAAGTAATTTACTATAAGAGTTTGACCTTTTATGGAACTTGAAACTCATACTAAAATAAATTTTATTTAGATCATATTTATGTAGGAAAAATGTTTTGGTTACTGCTGAACATTAATGTCAATTTTTTTTAAGTGGTTTCATCCATTATATAATGATATTTTTTAAGATAATACTCTATTCTTAATATCATGTTCGATCACTTGAATAATATTCTTTAAAATTTATGTGGCATTTACATTTAATTTCACGCCATGGTTCAAACCCAAATCGCACCATCCCTTGTGGCAATCCCCAATTGGTCAATTGCACCGCTCAACCCTCCATCTAGGCAGCATTTTGCACCCCATGGCTTGCCCTGGTGGCCACCATGACCATGGCTATAAATTGAACCCCCTCACGACCAAATGAGAAGAGGTGCCAAATACTTGGGTAAAGTCTACCACATTACTCCCGGAGCTTCTTGCAACAACCCTAAGTGCAATCTCTCTGTTCTCAGCCCCTCATTTCCATTGTCTAAGCTCAATTTCACCACCCAAAATCAAGACATTTTTTGCCATCCCACCAAAATCCAAATTAACTATCCCACAAGCCTTCTAAGATCTCAAAACCACTTTCTCAATAAAAAGCTCCCTCTCCAGAGCCCTCTGCACCAGACCTTGACCAAGGTCGCACCACCCTCTGATAGAAATCCTACACAGGCCCAACCATAGATTGATTCAATGTTTTAAGGACTTTCATGGGACCAAAACAAAGCTCCAGAACCAAACCAATTGAGACCTCATCTCTTGGGCAAAGGCATAACTCGAAATCCCTAAAGTTTGGCTCAGTTTCATCAATTGTGAAGTAGACTTGTATTTCACATGCATGTAGCCATATAGATTAGTTCTTATGGTCTAAATGAAGTTGTAGGAACAAACGTCATGCGATTTGATTGAGTATCAAGCAAGGTCTTAGGTCTAGAAGTTGGACGGTTCTAGGGTTATGACACGTTTGGGATGATGCTAGGAGCTGTTGGATCGTGCGTGTGTCGAACAAACGGTCTAGATCGCATCAGATGAATCTACAGGACATGAACCTCGAGATGTGTGATCGGCTTACGTGGAAAGCACAGTGAATCAGAGGCCTCCACGTGTGCTTTTGGAGAAGTCGAGGATGCATTGACAACTGATGCACATAAGTAGAAAATTAGTGCATTTCTGATTTAATTTATTATGAAAACTTTAAAAATTCTTAACTTGGTGTAGAAAAATCATAAAAATGAAAGAAAAATATCATTGTGCTCAGTGAACAAAGGAGAATAATGTGGGATAAAAATAAAAAAAAAATTCATCTACTATATAATTTTTAATTAATTAAATAAATAAAAACCTGTTTAAATCATAGTTAATTAAATAATAATCACCATAATGTGAACTTTGGAGGGCTTGATCTTCATTTGCTTGGAGGGTTCCCTAATTTTTCCAATGACAGAGAACACCTAAGATTGGAAGCCCTAATTTTTCAACATTAGCCACTTTTGTTTTAATTAAAAATTTATAAAGATTAAAATAAAAGACATAAAATTATGAGAATTAGTTTGGTCGGTTCAATGTGATTAGAGTACATTTGGAAAGAAAATAGTCAGACATAAAAATTAAAAATGTGTTTTCTTATTTAAGAAGTTAATAAAAATCATTAAAAAGTAGAGAAATACAAAATAATTCAAAAAATCACCAAAATGATCCAAGATGAAGCTAATCACTCTAGAAAGTGCCTACAAAAATTTGGAAGCAATAAAAAATATTTTTAATGTAAAAATAAATTTTCTAAGCAAATATGTATTTTAGCTTAAGATAATTATACAAATTAAAATAAAAAATATAAAATTTTGAAAAGCAATTTGAAAAGAGACAAGAGGAACCTAAGAAAAATAAAAATTGATGTTAAAACAAGAAGTTCATTTTTGAGCTATTTTTCAATTTAAAAATCATTAAAAATCACGAAAATATTAAAATAACTCAAAATGTCACAAATTCTTTCCTTATAACAGAAAGCCATTTTAAAATATTTTTATAATTTTTTTTAAGGATGTAAGGATGTTTTTTAATATTTAAATGAATTTTCTTTTATTTTTGAGTTAAATAACTATAAAGATAAAATAAAAATTAGAAAAAAAAACAAAATAAGTTTCTCTAAGTTCTCTAAAGTTGGAGAGACTTATGAAAAGTATAAAAATTATTTTTGAAATAAAAATGTATTTTCTATTTATTTAATCACTAAAAATAACTAAAAATTATAAAATATAAAATATAGCTCAAAGAATCACAAAAATTGTTTTAGAGTTCCTCTGATCTTGGTGAACCTCCAATAGTTTTCTTAAGGATAGAATATTTGTTTTAGTAAACAAAATGAATTAACATTGAAAATCCCTATTTTTTGAGCTAAAATAATTATTAAAAACTGAATAAAAAATCAGAAAAGTATAAGTCATCCTCTGATATTTTAATTAACTTATAAGTGGGGTACCAAGAAGGTTCCAAAGTCATTTGAATTAATTTAAGGAATTATGAAGTGGAGAGCCTTAAGGGCAAATTGGTAATTATGGAATTTTGAAGCCCTAATCAAAATGTAGGTTAAATCAAAGGGTAAATGTGTAATATTGATCATGATTAACTCTCTTAGAAGGTTGAAACATAAAGGGTTAAGAGGTAGAAACCAACTCATCACTTTTCCTACAAGGGTAAAATTATCATTTCCCTAAATTATTGTGACTTGGAAATTGATCAAATTGAATGATCTTAAGGTAATGGGCTCGAGCTATAAAGATGATAACTCACTCATTTAAAGCCTCTAATTGGTGATTAAATGATAAGTACAATCTTTTAATAAGAATTAAATCCATTTAATCTGACATTTTTTATTATTATAAATTTATCCATGAAAAAAAACTTAAGGATTTAGTAGTGAACTAGGATGATATGAATTTGCTTAATGATGTTTAGAAAAGGAAACATAGCCAATCATGAATAACTTTAAAGCATTACAAGCCCAACTTTAATTATAAGCACAAGGTCCTTAATAATTCAACTTGCCCTTAAGGGTATCCACTCACATAATTCCTAAGTAGAACATCAAGTGAATACTTAAGCACCCTACTCATGGGATAGTTAAATAATCAAGGTTCATTAAGCACATGTTAAAATATCACCAGTGAATCATAATTTAGCTTCAGATGATTAATTTAGCAGCAAATAAGTTCAAACGAACTCAAAATTATTCAGAAGACTTTAAAGGTTGTTTAGGGTTATGTTCTGAATACTTTTATAATATTTTGGGCGTTTGAATGACAATTGAACTTATTATGCTTTGAGGGAGAAAATCGTCCTTAAGAACTTTAGGGACCCACCAAGTGGTGATTCGAGACCCATTAATTCACACAAATCAATATAAATATCCTAAACTACTTATCCTACATTTATGACCCAATGCTAAAGGATTTAAGTCTCCTCTAAGGTATTTGAATCCTTGTGAGCAAATGGGGATATTTTTTTTTTGCCACATATGAATCATCGGATTTGTGTAAGTCTGAGGTCTAGGTGCCTAGGGTGATGAAGATAATGCTAATGTGTGCTAAATGAGGTATGCGAAGCGAGATTTAGAATATTATCTCCTACTATATGGACCTTCAATGAAATGAGAGGATAGAACCGACGATATTATTCATCGACTCTTGATAAGATTGTTGCCCCCGATACTCTTAGGTTGCCAATAGTCCTAGCTTGATTAAAGTAATTAACCTGTGGACTATACTACTTTGCAAAAATATTTCAAACAACAAACCTTTTCACAACATAACAACTTTTGCATGCTAAAGAAAATTCTACATGCATGAAAATTAAACAAAAATGAAAACTTATAGAGGTCCACGGCTAATCACTTGGATTGAGGTTAGGGACTATTTTCCGTAGCTTATCGAGTTGGTAGCTCTTACTCAAGGTTGGGAAACACACTATCCATCTCTAAGCCCCCACCTTCACTGAGTTCTTACATCTAGTCCTGATCTTTCATATATGAATGTAAGTTTGCTTTTACTTACTCGTGTTTTCTTACGACTAGCTTTTCAATTTATATTGAATGTTCCTATTTTATTTTTTGTAATTTATTTAAATTCCTTGCAAATTATATTATGTTTTATGATACTAACCATGCAACGATGACAGAAGCCCAGATACACATTTACATTTTATGTACTGCATTTATTTTATTTACTTTATAGCATTTTCCTTACTTATGCATACATACTTTACTTGTAAAAAATGAAAACAACAAAAACACACTTTCAAAATTAAATCTACACTTTCAAAACAATGAACGAACATAATAAACTCATTTTGGGTTTACAAGGATTTCTCGGATGTGGTAATCTACGATTGCTAACGAGAGTTCTCCGGTTTAAATAAGCCTGATAACCTGTTTAAACTAAGTAAACTCAAGAGAAAATAGTGGTGCTGGGATGATGAAGCCATGAGATCTTAATGGGTGTCGCTTAGTATAAATTAAAATTCCCTTCAAAAAACACATAAAATTAACAACAACAAACCTGACATATAAACTATAAAATCATAAAACTCAGCACCTTGAGGTGTCACTTTGATGAAGAGCTTAGATCAAACTCTTTGGGTAGCATGATGAGGATATACAGAAGAAATCTTCGAGAAAGAAAATGAGGTCGTCATCAGCAAACCTTTGCTTAGAATTAAATTAGAAGTCATAGAATTTCGAGGTAGATCATCTAGTATGACATACATCCTTAACTTATCTTTATGCTCTTGCACAACCGTATTGTGTAATTTAAGCCCTAACTCACTATAGGTTCTGAGGTTGTTGATCATTATGACATAAACCCTCTTATCTTTCAGGCCATTTTTTTGTCTTGCAAGTGTAAACCCTAAAAAATAAAAATTGGTAGGATGAAACATATTATAGTATTTCCTCAAAATCTAAGTCAAACCATATTATAGCTTGGTTAGTCACTGAGGTTCTCCTCAACATCTGTGATATCCCCTAGTTTTCTTCCTTTGGATTCAAAAAATAACTGTTCCTATTTTGAGCCATTTCTCATTTGAAATTTCCTACGTGCAACCTTAAAGTCCTAAACTTTAAGACTCTTGAAGACAAATGCCTCTGATTTAAATCGAGAGATTTCTTGAATCACTTTGGTCATTTATGATGTAATTAACTATAGGAGTTTGCCTTTATAGGGAGCTTTAGGAACTCCGGTAATATAAACCATGTCTAATCTCTCATATTAGATAAGAGAACTTGTCGTTCAACATAAAATATTTCACAGACCAAAATAGATGTAAAAATTTTTTTAGTTTATTTAATCCATCCTCACTAACAAGTAATATGTCTATTCCCCGGGATAGATGCATGGCTTGTAGTGTTGTGCTTTTTTATTTAAAATATTGTCTGTATGAGATCAGTCAGGTCTTGTATTTTCAAAATTAAAATGCTATTTAAAAAAAAAAACCATATATATATATATATATATATATATATATATATAATATTTTAAAACAACCAACAACTTCCCATTTGATGATCGACAGTACTTGAAACCAAAAGATGCAAAATGTCGTCCATTAAAGTGCATTATCATTAAAAATGAGCATAAAATATATATAAAAAGTAGCACTTTTTAGACATGTCAATCACCCCCAACACATTCTTCCTTTCGCCCAAGAAATCGTATAGTGGTATGACTGGTGTAGCCATCTGATCGACAGTGAGACATAGCTTGTCTAACATCTACTTGAATAATACATTCACTGAGCTCCCGATATCAATGAGGATACTTCTTACTAGATAATTATAGTTGTGATCACAATACCATCACTATAAGGATTTCCCTTTGGTGGCAGATCCTTATCATTGAGGTAAATAAGTGGGTAGCCCCTGGGTTTTGGGGCAAAGGTTGTGGCGTAAAGTTCCCCTGTTTGTTGTCTGTTTCAATTTAACCTTCTGGGTGGTTCACTTACTCCAAAGATTGCATGCACGTATCCCTCGATGTGGATGACGTTGGAGTGGATTAGTCCTTTGGTCATTCCCCCGCCCCCCCTCCCCGCGGGCTGCCTTTAAGTCACGACTCCAGGGGCAAAAATTGTTTTCAACTCCCTTTTTTAGTAACTCTTTAATCAAACATTGGAGGTGCCTGCATTCCTTTGATACTTGTAGTACTTCCTTCTATTAGAGAGAAAGGCTCCAGTTCTCATCGGTGGTGTTTTTCCGAAGAATTCCTTATTCTTAATGGCATCTACTACTTCTGTCATGGATACCCACATTAGGGTTGCTTGGGGGACCCCGTGGCCATATTGTGGTTGTTCATGATACTAGGTTGATTGATGATGGTAGGCTCTCATCTATCCCTCGCAACGATTGTCGGTGGGGAAAAGTGTGTGTGTGGGTATGTCTTTAAATTTAATATAATATACATATAAATTTGAATTTCAGAAAAAAATAGTGTTTTAATTTTGAAAAAAATATTTTAATTTAAAAAAAAACAAGATTGAACCAATCCTATATAGATAATAGTTTAAATGATGAGCACAACACTGCAAACAATATATCTACCTTGAAAGATAATTACACTACTTGCTGGTGGTGCTCGATTAAATAAACTAAAGAGTTTATGACATCCATTCGGTATGCGAATCATTTTTTATGTGCTGACAAATTCCCCTATCTAATAAAGAAGATTAAATAGGGTTTATATTAAGCTTGGTTCTTAAAGTTTTCTATAAAGGAAAAACTCTATAGTTAATTACAGTTTAAATGACCAAAGTTACTTAAGAAAACTCTCAATTTAGATCATAAAATCATGCCTTCAAGAATTTCAAAAGGCAAGTCTTTTCAAAGATAAGACAAAGAGGTGCGAAATGAGAAAGACTCAAATTTTGAACATTTTATTTTGGAATCCAAAGGAGGAAAGGCTAGGGGATGCCGCAGATTTTGAGGAGAACTTCAGTGACTTTCCAAGCTATCCTATAGCTTGGCTTCAAATTCGGTGAGAAGATATTAAATGTTTCATCCTGTCAATTATTATTATTATATAGAGTTTACATTCGTATAACATAATCATATAAATAGCTTAGAAGATATGAGAATTTAGTTCGTGACGAACGACAACCTCAGAATCCTAAAACGAGTTATGACTTAAATTAAACAACATGATTGTGCAAAGGCCTAAAGATGAGTGTCGCACTAGGTGGACAACCTTGAAGTCCTATGGGAAAAGATTTTCTGTAGCAGATTCTTGTGCTGTTGTAGATTCATTTGCTCTCTCAAAGTTGCTTTTCTGAACATCATTGTTGTGCTGCCCACGATGTTGGCTCCAAACTCCTCGGTGAAGTAGCAATCCTAAAGTCTAAGGTTTAAATGACAAGTTTCAGTGTAATCATTATGGGGGGGTGGGTTAAAGTTT
>NEWO01000009.1:3373313-3429049 GCA_003013225.1 Phalaenopsis aphrodite
TAACAACCATGGGTTACCTCATTCGAGGGACTTCCGTAAATTCAAAAGAACATGTTATGAAATTTTTGTTTTGGTTTGAAATTGTTGTTTAATTTTGAAAAAAAGTTGGTTTTGGAAAGTTCATTTTTTTAATTTTTGTTGCAGGTAAAGTAACATCTACAATCAAGCATGTATAATATTTTAAAGCAAGAGTAAATTGCAGTAAATAAAACGACAGAAATTAAATAAAACTGTAAAGGTGTACCTGTCATCTTCTCGGTACTCCCACTGAAAGATTAGCTTTCGCAACATGTATGATTTTGTAGAAATTTAAATAAAATTGCAGGAAAGGAAATTAGGGAATAATGTCTATGTCACAACCTGATGGTTTCATAGAAGTTTAAATGGATGATTTTCTTGAGCAAAGTATAATAGGTTCATTCGTCCTTCAAAATATCCAACAAATCGTAATGGTATTTAAAGCATGACCCACAATTTTTAGAATCTTTTGAAACATTCCGAGTTCAGTCAAACTTAATATATTTTTCAAATAGTCATCCTAAGTTAAATTTAGGGTTTGATTGATTAAAATACTTTATGCTCAATGAACTTGATGTTTTAATCATCTCATGAGAGGGGTACTTAATTAGTCATTTAATGTTCCATTTAAAAGTTATATAAATGGGTACCCATGAGGATAAGATTAAGTTATTAAGAAGTTTATGCCCAGAATTAAGGTTGGGCTTGTAGTGTTTGCAAAATGTTCATAATTAGTTATATTTCCTAAACCTCACTAAGCAAATTCATATTAAGCCTAGTTCACTACTAAATCCTTAACACTTATGTGTAGATAAATTTAGAATTTTTAGGGATGTTAAATTATATGGTATTTTGAATCCTTATCAATGATTATAAAATCACTCCAACATTAACTAGGAGTTTTAATTAATGAATTATCATCTTCCAAAACTCAAACCCCTCACCTAAAGATCATTTAATTTAATTAACTCTCGAGTTATAATAATTGAGGAAAATTACAATTGTACTTTTATTGTAGAAAAGTGAGGTATTTGTTTCTACCATTTAATCTCTTGTGTTTCAATCATCCAAAAGAATTCATCATGATCAAAATTACCCATTTACCTTTTAATCAATTGTAAAATTTAATTAAGCAATAAAAATTTAAAACTACCATTTTGCCCTTAGGGATCCCCACCTCATAACTTATTAAATATAACTCAAATGACTTTGAAATTTTTATAGTACCACACTCATGAGTCAAATAAAATATCAGAGGAAAAAATGTGAATTTTTCAAGATTTAACTTTATTTAAATATTTATTTTATTCAAAAATAGAGATTTTTTCAAATTTAATTCATTTAATTAATCAAAACAAATTATAGGTCCTTAGGAAAATTATTGGAGGTTCACTTAGGCTAGAGGACCACCAGGGTCGATTTTCATGACTTTTCAAGTTATATTTTAATTATTATATTTATTTAATGATTTTGAGTATTAATTAAATTAAAAACATTATTTAAATTGAAAATTAAATTTTATTTTTTTATTAAATCTCTCTGAGTTCAAGGAACCCAAAGAAATAAATTCCATATTAGTTATTTATATTTTATTTATTGTAATTATTTTAGTGCAACATTATGAAAAATTCATTTTTAAACCTTTTAAAGTTTATAACTTTATTTAGAAAATTAGGAAAAATATTTTAATTTCACCCAAGTTATCAAGAAACCAATTATAACATCTTGGTGAATTTTCAATTTTAGTGATTTTTATTATTTTTTAATTATTTTAATTATTTAAATTTTAAAATATACCTTAAAAATCAAATATTTATTCTAATTTAAATTTTATTTTTATTAGATGCCTTTGAGCACAAGGAACTCATAAAATCACTTGTTTATAACTTCTTTTTTACTTTTAATTTAATTTATATAAATATTTTAATGCAAAAATCATATTTAGCTTAGGAAATCAATTTTAGTGGGTAAATTAATTCAAACTGATCTTAAATTTTTACAGAGAGTTAATGCGATTATTTTTTATAGTGTGAGATGATTTTTATTATATTATTTAATTTAATTTTAGTGATTTTTATGATTTAATTAACTATAGTAATTTACATAAATATTAATACTTGATTTATATTTTTTCTAGGGTCCTCAGATCACAGTGAATCTACCAAAGTAAGTTTAATTTTTTTATGATATTTTAATTTTTATCATTTCTTAATAAACAAAGGTAATTTATTTTGAAAATTAGGGCTTCCACACTTTGAGGTGTTATCTGACTTTGGAAAAATCAGAGGGCACACCCAAGGAGAGGAAATTTCAACCCCCAAAATATCAAGTCATGATGACTAATATTTAATGTCTTATGATTTAATTTAGTGTTTGAGTATTTAATTAAATAAAAATAAAATATAATTCAAATAATTTTAATTTTTATTCCACATTATTCTCCTTTATTCACTAAACAACCTATCATTTTTCTTTAATTTTATGATTTTTCTATGCAAAGATATGAATTTTCTAAGTTTTGGGAATTAAATGAATCTTAAATCCTTAATTTTCTACTTATCCAGCTCAGCCACCACGCCATCCTGGGATTCTCAGAAGCTTCACGCGTCGCGTTATGATTCGGCTCTGCCATCTGACTCAGTCACCACACGTCTCGTGTTCACGAACCGTTTCTTAGTCCGACGTCGTCTCGTCTGTTAGATCAATGCATGTGCTAAACGAACGACATGCGTTCATCATCCTCGATCAGGCTAACCAGAGAACCATCCACACTAAATCACTTCGATCTCACTCGATACTCAACGAAATTAAGTGTGGTTTGTTATTTCGCGTGCATCTAACCAAGATGAACACATCTATACAGCTGATCACACATGATATCAAGATTTTCTTCATAAAATCCCAAATTGAGCTTACTTTGGGAGAAAGTGGCTCATTCCTTGGTCCAAGAGGTGTAGCCTTAATTGGAAGCTTGTGGAAGTTTCGTTGGGACCTGACAAACCTCCTCTAAGCATCACCTTGAGCTGAGATTAGGTCCAAGTATAAATTCAATCGAAGGTTGATTTGAGTTTGGTCTAGGGCTAGGTTAGAGTACTCAAAATGGTGGGGTTTTGGTTGGGGAAGTCATATTTGGCTATGGTGAAGCTTATGGGACAATCAATTTGGAGTTTGGATGCACTTTGTGGTATGCCCGTGAAAACCCATGGATTTTAGTGATGAAATTAGGGGTTTGCAGTGGGAATTAGGGCAAGGACATGGTGAGGATTAACTTCTCTGGACTGATAAAGGGTCTGGAGAAATGTTGGCTGAGTCTCGCTAAGGTTTGAGTATGTCTCTTCTCTTGGCCGTGGGGGGTGTTTAATTTATAGAGGAGGCCATGACTGCCATTAGGGCAAGCTAGGGTGGAAAAGAGGCAGCTGAGGTGGAGGGAAGAAGTGCTTTAGTGTCCAATAGCAATGAGACAACTCAGTTGGATTCAAATTTGAGGTTTAAACCATTTGGGTCTTCTCGAGCTGGGTGTTTTCCGATGGCTGTGGTGGTTGGTCGGCTATGGTCAGGTCACCCTTAAACTGAGGTGAGCCAGGGAGGTTGAGTGGTGGAGTCAATTTAGGTCCAAAGAGGCTCCAAGGTAGAAGTCCAAGGGAGAACTGAGGTTTGGGTTAAGTTGGCTAGCTTAGGTTTGATCACATGGTCACTTGGTTAATCATGGCCCCAAAATGGTTATGGTTGGTTGATACTTAAGGTTCTCAAGTAAGTTTGGGTAAGTTTGGGTGAGTTTGAATGGCTGGTTCAAGCATGGGGCAAGAGTTTAATTGTTGCATGAATGAGGCAAAGTTCAAGCGAGGGAGAGAAGGAGGAGTAGTCACTTCCAATTGCCAAATTTAGCAAATTTGACTTTAGGATGCCCAAGGAAAGCTCCATGAGCCATGCCATCATATGTATGGGGTTTTCATGTAAAATGAAAATTTGATTTTATGGATTTTTAATGGAAAACGCCAACATGCCCAATTTTGGTAAAGTACCATGCATGCATGGGGAAATTTGGTATGATACCATGGTAAAGTGATTTTGGATGCCATGGGAAGATTAAAGATTGAAATTATGTCTTGTGGGCTCAATTTTGGGCTTTTAGAATTTTATGGAATGGGCTTTTAATGCACATGGGTATGAGCTTTTTAAGCATGCACATGATGATTTTAATTTTATAAATTGATCATGGGCCAATAAAATGGATTTAGAATTGGTTGAAATTGAATTTGAATATGTTGAATTTGATGTGAATTTGAAATTGGGGCATGTGATGGTTCATGAAGCTCAATTTAGGGATTTTTGGAAATTGGGTCTATTTAAGGCAATTCACTTGGACTTGGATTTGGAGTTTAGAATTGGGTTTAATTGGGCTTGAATTTGGTTTCAATTGGGTTAAGACATGATGAATTTGAGTTTAGAATTGAGATTGAAGAAATTTGAGATCAATTTGAGGGCAAATTGGGGTAAATTGGGAACTTAAGGAACTTAGGGGCATAATTGCGATTTTGGTCAAAGTGAGTCAATTTAGTCAAAGTAGACCCAATGGAATGTCAAGAAATACTTTTAAAGGTGTTTGAAATGATTTTGGAGGATTTGAGAATTTTTTGACCACTAAGGGCATTTTAATAATTTTGACAAATTTGGGGTATTTTGGTAAATATGAATATTTTGGAGTATTTTGGGTAATTTGGATGGTATGAAATGTTTTGAAATGATTTTTGAACGAAATTTGAGGGATTTTGACCAACCATGAATTTTCAAAATGTCAGGGGCAATTTGGTAATTATGGGAAAGTTTAGGGCTAAAAGGCCAAAAATGGGTAATTGGGTATGGTTGAGTTTGATGCAAATGTTGATTATAGAATTACCCTCATGGTGCCATGAGACCAGAGAAACCACACTTTGGATTCTCCATGTGCTGGTCTTATCCACCCCAGTCAATGATTAAGGGTTTGGGGAACCATCCACATGGGTCTCCAAAGAGGTCAGGGAACCAAACCAGACATGTGTAGGCTAGGGTTCAAGGTAGTGAGTGAAAGTGTGAAGTGCAAGTGAGTGTGCTGGACTAAGCCACATCACCCAAGGTCAACCCTACGGTCAGACAGTCCTATGGAGAACCCTGCTTGAGCTCCCTCATATCGGCTCCGCCTACTAAGTGCTAAAGGTTAGAATCAACATGTGAAACTTCAAGATGAGCAAAGAAGAGTTTGGAATTTCTATTTGTGAGGATACCATCACTAGTCCTCTAGGAATAGTGAATGAAAAAGTCATATGACTAGATATTAGGCTCATAAGGAAGAAAGACTATACCCCAACAAAAAATGAGGTCAATGATGGGTCAAGTTGTTGATAGGATGATTCTCGTAGCGTGGGTGCACGATTGGTCTTCATTCCATCTTATTAGCTTCCAGTTGTCTTGTGGCGACCTCTTGGGTGTCTGTATTTGGTGGGTTCAGGGGTGTTTTAATAGATAACTATGTACTTATTGCCATTTCTAGCAACTCAGTTAGGCTTTGCAGCTCCGTGAGGTCAAGCTTGAAGTGGAATCTTGCCGACCTTACTTCTAAGTTAGCACAGTCGGGCCCATGTCAAGCTACCAATCTTTCACATCCAATTTTTTCCTCTGGAAATGTGCAATAAATGATCACAAGCTCTCATCAACTTCTTGTTTCAGCTATCATAAGGATCGGGCACACTTTGGGTCTCAGAGCGCTAGCAAGCTACGATAGAAAGAGCCTTCTAAATTATGCAAAATAGGTGATCTCGCATGCGAGTAACTGCAAAACATCTTAGCATAGATGACCTCAGTGTGATGAAGAACAATTTGCAATTGAGAGCATCAGGGATTTTTAGCAGCCATGTAGAGGATTCAAATGATGCGAGGTGGTCGTCCAATCACTCTTTGCATGACTCTAGAACAGACATCTTAAACTTCTTCGGGGGTTCAACACCCGAGACTTGTAGTGAGAAAGGGTTCTTCGGTTGTCGCTATACTTCGGTCCACACCAATCCATTCCCCTCCTCCACAAAGGGAGAGATGGCATTGTCTTGATATAACACATCATCTGGATTTTCTTATTGGTGTGTTGTTCTTCTTCCATTGTTCGTTGGTGGTTCCCCTTAATGTGGCTTGGGTGTCCCTTGTTGGGCTAGTTCTCCTTTTGGAATTGAGACCGCCCCTAGGACAACTACTGCTTTGAGTATCTCTGTGATTGTCCTGACATTTGGTTAATGAATTGGGTCCTCAAGTCTTACATGCCTTCTTTGACAAATTTTTCCACGAGCTCCCTAGTGCATGTTGCTTCTATCATATTTCTCTAATTGGATTTTCGCTGCTGATGTTGTTGAGTACATCCTTTTGTTGATGACATGTTTTCACGCGCATCACCCCTAAAAGATATTGAATCTAAAAAATGTCTGAGAAACACACCGAAAGTTTAGAACGTTTTGCAGAAAAAGATAGGAGAAAGTACAATAGATAATGGTGAGAATGCGTAACCCTTTATTCATGATATGAGCCCCTTATATATAGGAATATGCCACAATCTTACAAAATTATAGATCAATTCTCTTATCATTAGCTCTTTAAAGAGACTTCTTAGTAATTTCAAAGATTTTTGAATATCATACTAATGACGATTGATCCGGTCAGTACGAGCTTCGCTCACTGCCCGCCCCGCCTTGAATCTGTCGATCTGCTTGAGAACCTTTATGGGGATCATTTAGCACAAGGCTTCTACTCTAGTGTCCAATCCGTCAACCATTAACGCTAGTCCCTTCCTCATAAACGTATATATGCAAAAATATAGTAATATGTATGTAAAAATTAAAATGTAGGTGTTATATACGCGTGGTATGTATGTAATTCTTCCTTCATAAAAATAGCACTTTTTTTTATATCACAGGCCTCTGCTAGCCTTGAATTCTTCCGCCTGGCAGTAAAACTCCGAACTGTGATCTCTCTCTCTCTCTGTGTCCCTCAGTAGCTTATGGTGGGGGATGGAAGGAAATAATCGAATCGGGAATCTAATCTTTTGTTAATCGCATGATGTCTCTATAGGTTTGCTCAGTTCTCCTTATTTCTGCTCACGCCTAATTTTTTTTTTTTGCTTTAAATTGAATTTTGTTTTTGCGTCTGTGTTCCTACTTACTACGAGTAAGATTTTGATGCTATCTTTGTTCGAACTCTAAAATTTCTGCCTCCATGGTGATCGAATTCAAAGAGCTTTGGTGTCGGCTTCTTGGATTTGCTTCGGCTGGGCTGCGTTTTGGCTTGCGATTGTTAGTAGTATTGCCGTTCTCTTTCAGTGAAGTATGCCATGATGATTTTTTCGGATTTTGATCTCTTCAATTTTTTGTTTTGCTCTGTTAATTCATTAGGCAACAGCTCTGATGATCAGTTATAATATTTGCCTCTTTTGAACGTTTTTAATGAGCAAATGACGAGATCGCCTCACCCTATCATGCTTTAGTCGTGCCCTGGATTCGCCTCTTTCTTCTGAAAACATCAACATAATTTGTAAATAATTCAGGAATTGAAATCCCTGAAGTTTTTTGGCCTGGTTCTTGTTTTGCAGGTCGTGCCCTGGATTTGATCGTCTTTGGTAGTTTTGTAAAAGGGGCTGTTTTTCTCTATTCTGAATCTCGAGCTGGATACATCAGAGCGTATATCTGAGTTCATTTTGAAGGAATTAGCTTCTCTTCATACAATTTGAAGGAGGCTAGTAATTCACTACTCACTTTTATGTTTTTTGTACTGTTTGGAAGTAATCAGTCAATTCATCAGCTGAAAAGGATCCTTTTATTTGGGAAAAAAAACAAGTTGGTATTGGTATTCCTGCTGTAGGGGAAATGGAGCCCAAGCTTCTGGCAGTTGGAAAGAGGGATACTGTAGGGAAGGAGAGCCAGTTGGAAGAGAGCTTCTGCCCACAGATGGACAAGGATGAAAGCAAATTCGTTGGAAATCAAGATGAACAGCCTCATGTTTTGGAGAAAGAAGGGGAGGCAAGCAGCATGGGTTTATCAACAGAAGCACAAGTTTTTATTGATGACAATAAAGGAACTTCCATTATCTACAGAGGCAGCACCAAAAAACATAAATTTGAATCTTCAACTGTGCAAGGTTTTGAGGTCCAGAGAAAGGATAAAGGTAGAGAAAGAAGAAGGCTCAACCGGCAGGAAAGAATTGTGTTTGGGCGCAAGTTTCAAGAGGCAGTAAGAACTTTTGACTGGGATGTTGCTCAGACTCTCGTTGTAGGGGCGGACGTACAAATACTCAATGATGCGCTTTGTATTTCCCTGGATTCAATCTGGTTCTTGAGAACTAGACAGGAGCTAATTGGGATCACTCAGCTTATAAATTTAGTAATCTGTAATGGTGCTCATGATTTTACCAGGGCAGTTTTACGGACATCATTTCTTGCATCTTGTGTGTCTGCTTGCAAAAGCAGTAGAATGAGCTCATCGGATACTCAGGCCATTTTGGCCCATAGGTAATGCTTTATCATCTTATACTTTTATCCATAAACGTATAAAAAAGGGTAAAAAGCTACTTCTTTCTTCTTGATTATGCAGTATTTATGCAGAATATGCATGATGTCATCCTTTTATGACATGGAAATCTCGTTGCTTTCCTTCATTTTTCTCAATAGAGTTCAATATTGACTCATGTTTTCTTTTTTGTAGAGTTTCGGTCAAATATAAAAGAATGCTTTGCGTTAAATGCGGTTGTGAAATTTCTAACGGTTTAATATTAGTTATTATTTATGTTTTCAATATGGGCATTATTAGCATGGTTTTGCCTTGCAGCCTTTATTTTTAACATTTTTCTGTTTTGCACCTTTAATAGGTTGCATGAACGGCTTCAGGAGTGCAGTGGTGATGAGATTTTGAAAGCAGAAGCTAGTGTTAAAGTTCAAAAGTTCACAGAATGGGCTATGAAATGTATAACTATCCATTCTGGTGGGCAAGGCTGTGTAAATAATGGGGAAAGTAAATCTCATTTTGAGATCCAACTCCAGTTGTCAGCATTCAGAACCTTTCTAGACCTTGCAGGGGATCAGATCACAGGAAAGGACTTTACGGAGGCCTTTGATGCAGCATGTTTCCCGCTTACTCTCTTTTCTAGCTCATTTGAAACAGGCTGGTCTTCTGCAATTTCAGCAGCCACGGTGAGAGGATTGCTGGGAATGTTGGTTGAGGGTGGTGCAGATAATGTCAATCAGTGCTTGTTGGAAGCCTCTCGTTTTGGTAGCACAGAACTAGTTCGAATCTTGCTGCAGGTAAACGTTATATCATGTATCCATTTATTCTTACAAAATGTACATTTGTTCATGCCAGTAATTGTTGGTGTTCTCCTTAATGGGCAGTTTTTTTCTCCAAATGTTTAGTTTGAGAGTGAAGCTTTTTCCAGTGAATTTACTGTTTTTTTCTCCCTTTGGGTTTGTGTTGTGGAAAGATACCAGCATAAACTAGTATATTGTTGCTCATGAAATTATAAATAAAGAAGTAGAACTCGTTGTAGCAGCGCTATGTCAGTTTACTCTGCGATGTTGTGAATCTATCTCCAGCCCCCTGTAAAATCTTTGTTTGGAGTAGGGAGTGGACTGATGCAGTAGCACTGGTGGTGGGGTTTAGTGATGTTTTTTTTTTTGAGGAATTAACGTCATAATTATGATTTTTTTGCAATTGGATTCCTGATATTCCATTGTGAAAAGGATTTTGTTTCCAAATTTCATGACCGCCCTTTACAGTGTTTGAATGAAAGGCTTATCTGTTTTATAAAGAAGATTGAATATATGTATGCTCTCATCTCCTACTCCTATAAATCCTAATCCTAAATTCTCTAAAGTGAGATTACATTAACTTTTGTGGACAATTAGTTGGCGCAGCTGAAAAGAAAATGGAAGTTAGCTTCTGAATGAATGGAAATTAGCTTTTTGAACCTTTAATTCAAACTAGTATATTGCCTAGAGAATTACTTGATGAAAATCATTCAGAGTTGATTTACTTAAAGCTCACTATGGAAACTAGACAGAACAATCATTGCATGGATGACATTAATGGAAAAAACTTGAAAAAATAAGACATGCTGTTTAGTATCTTAAGATTTAAAAAAAAAAAAAAATGTGATTAAATGCTAAAGAAGCTGGCATTCATTTTAAAATTGCAATATTTAGAAGTTTTCCTATCTGCATCTAGAAAATGAATTTGATGAGGAAGATGTTCTTATGTCATGCTAAGATGAAACTTGGTAGGCGGTGAATGACAAAATGAGATTTTAAAATATTGTGGGTTAGATATGTGCTCAATGTGTCAAGCTTTTGTCAAAATGTGGTTTAAGGATCTTTTTGGTTCTTAAAATATAAAATAAAGTAAACTAAATGGTTCTGTCTAACATAATGTTAAACATGTTAATGTTTTTGAATGCCCAATAACTGTGTCCAACATGCACATAAAATATGTTTCAAGCGTTTGTGCTTCTTAATTTGGTTTATAGTAGAGCTAAGTTTGATTAGAAACACTTTTTGATAAAATAATCACTATAATAAAATTGATAGAACAAGATTTGAACTCCTATTAGCAAAAGTTTTTTCATACCTTCAATTGGAAAATTGTGGAAATTAAATAACTATTCATCTATTCAGGAATCCTTGCTATTCACATCAACATATGTTGTACAATGATCCATAATAATTTTAATGATAATGCACAAGTATCCATGATATTTTTGGTAGGGGTTCACGCAGGAATAAATCGGAAGTGCAATGCAATGAATAAGATAGATAAGCCATAAACAATGTTTGGAAAAGGAGATAATTTGACCCCATTCAAATGTGGGGAGAGGCTTTTGTCACCAAACAGGAGTGGTGAAAGGAGACATGCACTAAACATAAGAAGGGGACAGCCCTGCTGACTATTCCAAATGGGGAAGGCTAGATAACAACCATTGATTCTTTCAATCATTCATCAATAGAAAATTACCCTAAGGCATTCTTTTTATGAAATTATATCCTTTCAAATGTTTACTAAAGAATTCATATGGAATTAAATGGACTATCATGGCTGTCCTCATTTGTAAGAAATGCCAATGACGACGCAAACTTAACACAATGTGATTGTAAACTATTTTATATTCGTGCTGAAGATATCAAAGAAGTGTTGGCCAATCGTCTGCATCATTTTTTATTAATTACAGCATATAATTCTGAACTGATTTTGATATTGATTGTGACTTCCAGTTATCTACTTCTTCACTTCCCAGTTTTGACAAATCTGCCTTGGGAGTTGCTTTCCAAAATGGCCAGGGAATCATAATTGTGGAGGCCATTCTAGCGGCAGACATAATTGTAGTTGAAATATATTTATTGGCCACACAAACCACCGTTCTGAATATTACTGTGAGAAATTCAGCCATACCTTCACTGCTCAGTGTACATCTACTATCAGTCTATCTATTCTTTCTACCTTTGATGCCTCTCTCTATAGAAGTCTATGATTGATTGCTTAATTAGTCTTATTCATCCCTCTAAAAAACTCATGTTGTCTCTTCTTTTGAATTTGTTGAAGCTACACCTGTCAGTGTGTCATGTTTTAGATTTTGGTGTCTCTTCCATTGTGACAGATAACCGTGAACTCTTCTCATCTATCTAAATGACTTCCGTCTCTCCTATGGTTTTTACACTGATAATGCTCCAAAGTTTATGCAGTCCTACTTTCACACCTTCAACTTTGTTAAGGGTATTATCATCGAACTTCATGTCCTTATGCTTCTTAACATAATGGTGTTAACAATTATCACTTTATTGATATTGCAAGGATGTTGATGTTACGCTGATAGTGCTCTAAAGTTTATGCCGTCTTAGTTTCACACCTTCAACTTTGTTAATGATATTATTCATCAACCTTCATATCTTTATCCATCTTAACATAATGGTGTTAACAATCTTTATCTTCGTGAACTTGCAAGGATATTGATGTTTGACATGAACATCTTTTCTGAGTTACGGGGGATGTTGTCTTGATAGCCTACTATGATAGCAACTATAGCCCCTTTCCACTTATCAATATATTTCACCCATCTCCACTCTTCTATCCTAGTCAAGCTCTTGTCCCCTTACATTAAGGATATTTGGTTGTATATACTTTGTTCATACTTGTCACGTGTATGAAAATCTTCATGCTAGCCAACCTATCTATCTTGTGGTGTTCTCACAATCAAAAAGTTATTTGTTTTGTGATCACAAGCTCAACTACTTTATGCTTTAACTGATAACCTTTCATGAAACTATAAATTTCTTTTTTTTATTCCTCCATGTCAAAAATATCTTCACCAATTCTTCATTTCCCTTTAGAAACTCATATGCCTACTGCTACACCTCTAGAGGTTTGCTCTCAATACCGTCAAATTCTCTCCATAATAACACCTAATCTACATTAGCAAGTTCTAGTTGGCATCTACTACCAACCGAGCCTTTTGACTTGTGTTTACCAATTGCCTTATATAAAGGTTAAACATAACTTACCACTCATCTTGTTTACATTTTTATATTATTCGGTCATTTATAAAATTTTTCTATATATTTGCCTTGCTTTTGTCATAAATATGTGTGTGTGTGTGTATCTTCGCCTCACGACGAATCTTAGCCTAGGGGGAGTTCGCTCTTCTGTTTCGTCTTTCGTCGTCTTTGTAGATTTTCGTCGAGCTGCGCCTGTCCGTGGACCTTTCGCAGCTCGTATTCCGCGGTTTAGAACTGATTGCGGTTGTTGTCTTCCGTCGCCTTCGTCTGCGGCTTGTGCCACCCTTTCTCGGCTGTTTCTTCTGTCTTCATAGAGCTCGTTGAGTTGCGCCTTCCGCGGCTTCAACTTTTGCGGCTTCTCCCCGACCGTCTTCTGCCTGTCGTTTGCCCTCTGCTCGACTTGACAAAAATCGTTTTCTGCTTCGCCCCTTCCAGATTTCGCTCTTACGTCCATTGCAAATTCGTTGTTCTTTCGTCGTGCCTCCCTGTTATGATGATGGCTTTAGACAAATTGTATGTTACTGCCCTTGCGGGAGTCCACGCCTCAGGTACTCTTAAATCGTGCTCTTTCCATCATTCGTTTGAGTTGGCGGAGGACATCAATAAACTTGTTATGAAGGATGAGAAACCTGTCATATTTTTTACAGAAGTTGAATGTAATCAACTTGCTTCCTCCCGTCGTCTGAATTTGATCGGGAAATTTATTTATGACAATCTCAAAATGGAGCTTGTTTGTAAGGAACTTGAGCTTATGCATCTTATTGGGGAGTGAAAAATTGGACTTCTAGATGGAAGACACATTCTTATTCAACTTAATAATGAAGATGATTACACGCGATTATTTGCTAGAAGACTAATTTGGATTGATAATAGAATAATGAAGATTTTGAAATGGTCGGTGAATTTTGTCCCATAGACGGAACCACCAATCATTCTGGTCTGGATTCGCATTTCTGGCCTGAAATTTCATTATTTTACTCAAAAAGTGTGGTACTTTATTGCCTCAGCTTATGGTAAGCCACTCAAAACAGACATTCCTTCTTTTAATCTTTCCCGTCCATCTGAAGTCAGAGTACACTTTGAAAGGGACATCACTTCTACCGCTTTTGAGGAAATTTAGTTAGGCACCTAACACATGGTTATTGGCAGAAGATTGTGATTGGGTATTTCCCTTCGTATTGTTCGAACTGTCGTATGTTTGACCACTCTAGTTCTCAATGTCATCATCTACACCCCCATCTCAGACTAAAGAAACAAAGTGCTCTGCCAGAGGCAGTGATTCTCACTCCTCCTGATATGCTCTAAGTTATCGACATTATTGATCATTAAAATGATACCCCTGAAGATGTCACTATCCATATGCCCATCATTTAGCCTCCACACAATTATGTAGTTTCCCCATTTTTGGAACCTCTTTTCGTGGGGGCGAGGGACACATCTCAGACTTCACCTGCCCTAGAACCTATCACTGATGTTACGGGTGACACTATTGCTACTGTTTCTTTACCACCTAATCAGGTCGAGCATGATGTTAATGTTACTCAGGCACATGATGTTCATGATGTGCAACAACCTACACTTGTCCAACCACCGTTGGATCAATCCATCGATCAGATGAGTCAATCATTGGATGAGGAATGACATGTTTACACATTCAAAAGAAAGAAGAAGAATGAAGACCTACTTGAGCTCAGGAATCTGATGGATGATACTTTGGTTATTTCGGGTAATGGTACACACCTCACCAATTTGCTAGCCGACTCCCTTCCAAGAACTCGAGGCAGAGGAAGGAAAAAACTGAGTCGTCCCTAGCTTTTTGCGCGCATTGATGGCTTTTGATTTTTTGGATCTAATATGCATCTTTTCTTTTTTGGTTTTTTGTGTGTGTTGTATTGTGTGAGTTGGTGTCCTTTTTTTATCACTTATACTACCTACTGCATCTTTTCTTCTTTAATATAATTGCCCTACAGCTTTTTTTTTTAATATATATATATATATACATATATATATATATATATATCTGTGTGTGTGTGTATTAAGAATATAAAAAATGCTATAGAATTTATTATTAGCCCTTTGGTCAAAATAGTTTTCTATTGTTGGATTTTCCTTTTCAATTTTTTTTTTAGTAGCTTCATCAATTGTTAAAAAATTTAACTGGTTGCAAAAAGATTTGCTAAGTTTATATGATAAACTATTTTAAATCTTCTCCCTAGTGACTTGAATTCTTTTATATTTGTCAATAAATCAATAATGCACTTTGTTACAATTGGTTGTCAACGATACCTACCTATATGGTGACCTATAAGAGGATTTTGTTTAGGGGAAACGCATATATCTAACCAAGAAGGTTATCAAAATGGACTTAAACAGTGTCAATGAGGTTGGCTTGAAATATTTTATAAAGCCCTATGTGAGATTGGCCTTTACAATAGATCCACACATCGTTTTATCTTCATAGGCATAAACTTTTTTGGCTCCATCATACCAGTTTATGCTGATGGAATTTTAATCATTGGAACTGATCATAACTAAAGCTTTAGGGTAAAATACTACTTGCAAAGTTCTTTGCCACCGAAGATCTAGAATAGCCAAAGTTTTTACTTAAAATTGAGTTTTCTTAGCAAAAAGGGGTTATCACTATCTTAAATGAAACATGGTATTGATTTTCTTAAAAGAAATAGTGCCCCTACGAAGACTCAAACCTTGTATGATAATGAAAACAATGATGACTCATCTGAGTATTGATGGTTAGTTTGTAAGTTGATTTGTTTCATTTTTACCAAACTCGACATTTAAATTTTCATTTGGTGGTTAATCATGGCATGCAAAATTCAAGACAAAGGGTACTAGGTGGCTATTCTACTAATTCTCAACTATATTAAAAATTTTCCTGAAAAAGTATTGCTTTATACTAATAGTAATTGAATGTTGAAATATTATCAAATGTCGACTGTGCTGAGTTGAAGATAGTAAGTCAAGCTCAATATATTGTATTTTGTCAGAGTTAATATGGTCTTATGAAAAGGTTAAAAAAAAAAAAAAAATCTTGTAGCATATGTAGTGATGAATCTAAATAAATAGATTTAGCTGTGAAATGATGATGATAAAAATTCTTGGGGAGTTTGATTTTTTTGTACTCTGCCTTGATACTATTGTCGTTACAATGTTATCCGCATATCCCACACATTTCCAACAATGTTATTTGTCATAAACAAACTACACATGTTGAAGTTGATTATCATCTCATATGGGATGTTGTGGTTTTTAAGAAAAGCGTTACTTAGGAAAAATTGATTTTATTTTTTCATAGTTGAGAATATTCCTCTCTTTATTAGTTTTCTTTTTGTTTTATCCAGTATTCCCGTGTACTCCCATATTCAGTCGACTAAACCAGACTACTTAGTTGCTGTACTAATTTAACTAAAGAACTTTTCGCATCAAAAAAATCATGAATTAAGTTCTTGTGTCAGGAAGAAGCTACTTGATTTAACTGATATAAGTGTTTAATATTTAATGTATTTTATGAAGATGAACACAAAATGGTCGTAGGGTATTTAGTTGCATAGTATACTAACGTGTGGAAGATGCTTTTTCTGTTTTCAATTCAGTGAACTATCTGTGCAAGTCTATGATTTTCGTGAATTGTTTTGAGTTTTTGATATCTACCAATGGTAATATTTCACTTATGGTTACTTGTTCGTTTGCTAATAAAGGTTTGCATTTTACCAGAAATGTTTCAAATTCATGATTGTCGGAAAGTAATTTTATTTTTGAGTATTCTATTTGATGATTAGGCTTTACTACACCATTTTACTTGGAAAGAATGTAATCATTGTACAGAGAATCAAGTTCTTGTCTTGGTGTATATTTATTGTAGAGCATCCAACATAAAAATGTTTTGGTAGTCTTCAGCTAATTTAATGATTCTTGTGAAGAGTTGCCATGTCCTGGTCTTTGAGATTATCCTGGCAGACTGTTTGGGATTCTTAATTATACGCTTTGGACATTAAAAGAAATTATTCTATTGAGGAAATCAAGAAAAACATTAGCAATTAATACTTAAGTTTTAAGGTTCGAAGGTCTCTCTGAATCTTATTTTTGATAACATGTTTTTTCAGCATTTTGTATCCGACTCCTCGGTTAATTTTCAATCCTTGAAGATGTGCATTTTGCATTAATTAAACCAAAAAGTTACAAAAGTATACATTTATGCATTTACAATGTGATCTATGTCATCCCCAAGCAAATCGTAAAAAGAGGGTTCACAATTTGTAGATTTTCAAGTAAACAAGAATGACAAAGCAAGCCTTGCACAAAAATGGGCTGCTTTGTTATGGTCCTTGGGTATAAAACAAAAAAAAGCACCTTTGAATAAGAAGAGAAAAGCTATGTCAGGACCAATGCCGGGCTGGTTTGTCCAAGTCCTTGACTCGATACTTTGGCGGAGGAAGTTGATGATGCTCATATTTTCTCCCTCAATGATGATGCCTTTAAGCTCAAATGCATGCATCAATGCCCCATCCATTAGAGTTTTGTTTGGAGTTTGGAGAGCTATTCATGCTTTTGGTTCTCACGGTTGCAAGTGCTGTTTTCATTACATGCAACTTTTATGAGAAAAACAAGCTCATGTTGCTTTAGAAGCAGCATTGGTTCTTTCAGACTTTTTTTTTTTAATTTTTTTTGGAATTAAACGGAGATCCTTTGCGAGGCCAGTTTGTTGGGCTCACTCAGAAGTTTAATTTCAGTGCCGGTGCGGAAAAATTTCCATGATGCTTTTAAAAATCCTTCTCACACTATTTAGAGTTTGAGTGCAATATACTTGAATCGGTGTGTCTCTTTTCAATTTTCAAGTTCTTTGGGGACTTTCTTTGGCCTTTTCATACTAAATAGTGGTTTATTGGTTCTTCATGAAAGAGAGTTGATTATGTTTGCCTGTATATTTCTGTTAAGAGATCATACTTTTTTCCATTCAATAATGTAATGATTTTGTGAATTCAACTTTAGTGTTGATACACAAAATAGTAAGAGCCAAGTTGGGCTTGGAAGATCAGACAAACCAAGATTGGCATTTTAGTAGTTTTATATATGGTTGTGCTGTTTTTTGGGACTTTTTTTTTCCTCAAAACCAACATAAATCCTGTCACGTAATCTGTTTATGGCATGTGACCACTCAATGATAAGATATTGTTTGATTATTGTGGAACAATTATTTAGGCATCATCTTCGTTATTAGCCATATCCTCATATCCTTGTAAATTTTTGGATGGCTTTATGATTCAGGCTCGATTCATTTTTGCTAAGCGTCATATAAGGTGTAAGCTCCATACTGTATTATTTTTGGTCCACTCTTTTCGTTTTTTTCTAGAACATATTTTAACCTTTTTCAATATTTTAGTAACTTTATTTGTACTTTAGTTAATATCATCTAATTGCTTGTCTTTCAACATTTCATAGTGGCTTCGAACTTGATACTTATTTTTAAAGTTTTAGGTGCAATGAAGCATCAATTAAGTTTTTGCACTAGTAATTCATAAGTATATTTAGCCTTAAACTATAATTTGAAGTCAACCTTGTGAATCTTTCTGCATTCATTCTAATGCAATTATTATATTTCGGGCATTTTTTTTCATAACTAGAAGCTGTTTAATTTTGGCCTACCCATTTTGTTGCATATTTTTTGTAATTTCATTCTATCTACTTATTCTATTTGTGCATATTTTACATTTCATTATTGAAGTTCAATCTACATAAGCAAATTTTTTTCTCCCTTTATTTTGTAAGTATTATAGTTACTGACTCTTTAATATATTTATTATTCACTCTTTCTTAGTTTCATGACTTTACATACATACATGTTAATATTCTCATTTTTGGCATTTAACTTCATTAATAATTATTCGTTTGAAAAAATTGGTAGGCTTTTATATTTTTTCTTAATCTCCAAGGTGTATTCTTATGACACGAGATATCTAAGATACTTTTTTATTTTATCTTCCTAGTTTTGATTCTAGAAGTTAAATATTCCATCTATTTACCAATCTTTTCTAAGATAGATCCAAGGTAATATCACTTATAGGTTCTCTTAAATTTTTCATAATTAATGATTCAAAAATATTAATTTTTCATTGAAGCAGCGTGGTTGGTATGGTTAGTAAGGGATGTAATTCAGATCAAGTCTAACAGATTCCATCTGAAATTGAGCAATATTGGAACTAGAATTGACCCAAATTACTTTAGAATATAACGATAACCAAAACTCAATTTTTTGTTCTGGTTGTAGGTCCAATTAATGTTGGTTGGTTTAACATTGATCTATGTTTGACCTGACTTATTCAAAGAAGCGGAATGTTTTAGCCTTTTGTTTGTAGTCTTTCATCAAAGATAGTTAAATCCCTAATATTCAATTGCAAAAACACTTAATACATGATTAAAAAAATAGCTTGCAATTCTTAATTTTAATTATTTTTTTTCAAGCATTTTTTAAGTAATCATATAAAGTAATTTACTACGTCATTTTTAATCAAATAAAACTTACATATTTATAGTAAATTTATTAAGGATACATCTTGGTTTTTGATTATTCCATTTATGTTCTTTAAAATTTAATTTTAGTAATTTTTTATGTTTTGATTTGGGTCATTTTTTGAGTCACTTCATTAACAAACTTGATAACTAGGCCATTGCATTTGTTCGGTTTATGTTAGTGATCAAATCAAAATCATGTCTTTTTAGAACCGACCCAAATTGGTCACTTTGGTTTGGGCTGGGATGGTTCTTTGTGTGTTATTTGCTTACCCCTAGTATTTAGTTTGTCTCACTGTGATTAGGTGGTTATGAGTTCCAGCGACAAAAAAATGTCTCTAAAAACTTTAAGTTTAAGAATGCATAGAACAATTCCTTTCTACACCTTACCTTCGTGAAAGCTTCATGTGCTCAACTTTGATTTTTTTTTTCCTTCTAATTATGAATTTTGTTTGCACTAAAATTTCATATCTTACAATTAAGCTTTGTTTAATAAATGTTAAACCTCAAATCTATTAAAATTTTCTCTTATTGATGATTTTTTATTTTTTTGTGAGCTCACCCATCTAATAATAGCTGCATCTAGGACATCATCATTACTATTTTTAATTCTCTTCTAGATAACCAGTACTAAAAGGTTAGTATGTCAAATCTTTGAATTTACCCTATTATAAATGAGAACTCTCTAGCCAGCTTAAAATTACTAATACCAAATACCATTTCAGCATACGCATTTTTAATCCCTCTAGCATACCTTTACCATATATTTTCTTCTTGATATCTTTGCACACACCTGTATTTTATTTAAAACCTCCAAAATAACTGTTGTACTTTATGCCTTTTCAAGATGGAAAAATTGCAGTAAGATATTTTTGTTGCTTAACATATTTTTTCTATCAATTGAGTCTCAAATACAATATGATTTTTTCTTGGTACTTCTCTTTTCTCCTTTAATCTCAGTATATGACTTTTACATTTAATTTCTTTATAATTACCACAATATTGAATATCCCTTTTGAGTATTTGCATTGAAATGTTTTTTTGTTCAGCCAATTTTCATTCAGTCTTTAGGATTCGTATTATGATCTTTTTTATGGCATAATCTTTAGCATCAACCTCATTGAATTTGCTTTATTCATGGTTATTTTTTATTCATTCCTACTGAGTTTTTCTAAGGTGTCATAGTTATATTTATTTGTCACAAATCATTGTTGAATGTATTCTATGCACGTTCTACATTTTTTTTTTCTTCTTTACAGGCGTCATGCAATTTTAACTTTTATATAATGACCGAATTTTCTACACACACACACACACTCTCATATATATACGGCTAAACTTGGTATTTCTCATCTTCACCATGGACAATAGAGATATCAATGAATTTTTATTTTTGGATACTCAAATACGTATTAGCATAACTAGTTTTATAGTTTTATAAAATTTTCTTTTATTTCTTAGTATCATTTTATCCCATAATACTCATGGGATGCTTCTTTATGGTGTCTACAGTCATTCTTATCCCATCCAATTATTCTTCATTCAACTCACTTGTAAAACTATTTTGATTTCTTGTGCTGCTAGTTGTGTTATTTTAGCTAATTTTCATAACCTTTGGATGTATAAAACATACTCTTTATTTATGAAATCTTATTAATAAAATTATTGTTTTTTTTTCTTTTAAGAGGGTAGTCTCACCTTTTGCCTTGGTATCTTTCGTTGACTGCTTATCTTTTCTTCATTGATGATATTCCACGCCGCTTCACTGAATGGCAAGGCTACAATCTTGGGATCCATGCTAATTTGAAAGTTCATATAAAGTGAACTTTCAAATAATTGCATAAAGCACACAAGCAAAAGTCATATCGCATAGATGATAGTTGATTTTTATGTGATTCTAGCACTGGTTTAATCGTTAACTAATCTGATGACAACTGGCTAATAATCGATCATCATTAAACATGTAAATGATCTACTTTTCATTGTTCAGATTGCTGAAAGAAACAGCTTGGATGTGGATATTGATCTTGCTCTCGGTTTCGCCTCGTACTACTGTAATCTCGTTACCATGGAATGCCTGGTAGAAGAGGGCCACGCATCCGCATTCGTCGCTCCCTTAATGAAAGCAGCTGAGCGAGGCTGCATGCCCGTGGTACAATGGTTCGTCAACCATGGATGCACTGACATGGAGCTCTGCCTGGCCTTAACCGCCGCCACTTCCAACAGCCAGGTCGACATCGCGGCTTACCTTCTTCCCCGTGTTCCCCAAAATGTTCTTTCCACCCTAAGCACAGAGATCCTCAAGATGACCGCCGAGAGAGGTAATGGTTCTCTCGATGGAGTTGCTTTCCTCCTCCGTTCCAACTTCCTTGGTGACCCCATCGCAACCTATGCTGTCGCGGACAACTTAGCCATGTTGAGTGATGCAAAAGTGGAATCAATGAAACTCGGTGCCTATCTGAAGGAACATTGGTCCGAAGCCGCTTTTACTGAAGGCATGAGGTTAGGACAAGAACATTACTTGAACTTCGCACGAGTAGTGAGACGAGGCGAGTCACCCATTCGCTTGAGGGACTTGCCGGAGCCACTATCGGCGGCGGTGGCCTTCCTTCCACTCTATAGGGAATGTTTAAAGGCGGGCGGACCATTGCTGCCACAGAAGTTGAGAGGGGAGCTTGTCGAAGCTGTTACACGGATTCAAGGGCAACCCTTTGGCAATGTGGGGAACTATGGCTTCGAGCTTGTGGAAGTCTTGGAGCGAAATCTACCTTCTTTTTTACATGCTGTTCGATGCGACGCACTCTGTCGCTGAAGTTACCTGCTTTTGTCAAAGAGTATGCTGTTGTTTCAAAGAACGGAGTAGTTTTTTAAACTGTTCTTTGATCCATTATTTTATTAGTTTGTGGGTGAGACTGTTGTGGAGAGTTTTAGATGCTAACAATCAGGTGTGTCGATATATATATATATGAAAAATTTTCCATGTTGGATATGTAAGTGTTGAGAAGAGCTAATTAATATAGCTCAGCAGTAAGGGTTGTGGAGATTTGTGCATAAGCTATCCATCCATCAGGCATCATGGCAGCTTTCTTATGCCCACTGATGTTTTGAAATTATGTAGCAGATTTGTCATGATTTCCTGAAGTGGAATAAGCTGTTTAATTGGTTGTTGTTCTTGATGAAATTTGCTCAGAGTGGAATTAGCTATCTCTGATGTAAATTTGTTTTAACTGCAGGATTAGAAAGCTGCAAAAAATTTTGAAGTTTTATTGAATTTGCTCAGGTGGAGTTCTTGTAGGAAGCAGCGGCAGGGTGGACGAGGAGGTAACAAGGGCTCAGAAGCCGAGAGAGTTTTAGATGTATAGATTTAAGCCACATCTCTGTAGTTATGTATTTTTGCACTATATTATCATTACTATCTATTATTTGATTTTTAAGATTCAATGATAAGTTAATGATTGGAGTACATGCTCATTATGATTTTGTTTAAATTAATTGAAATTATTTGTCCCTAAAGTTAACTCTCTTACATTAAGCATAGATCTTATTATTACTATTTATTCATTTATCTTGGATGTGAGGGAAGGAGTAGAGGGTTGTCAAAAATGCTAGCATATGTGAAGTGTGGTCTAAGAGTTTGAGAATACATGATATTTGCATAATAATTCATCATTGATGTTTATTTGGTACTTATAAATTGTAATTTTAGTATGAAAAATGAAGAGAATTGTCTTATATGTGATTGGTATAAGGAGAGGGTTGCAAAAAATGCTAGCATAAATGAAGTGTGGTCGAGAAACTTGATAATTAATGATGTTTATTCGATGATTGTAGATGGTAATAATAATAGTACAATGAAGAAAATTTTGTATTATGGGCTAAAAAAATATAATGATAGATATTATTTTTAATATAACAATTTCACGGAGATCTATAATTACGTAGAATATGAGCACTTAAGAGATGCAAAAGTTTTTACGTAAAAATCCTAGAAAGCAAGAGTAAAGCTTTTGGCCTAACTAAAATGGTTTACTATATGAGTGAACGTTATGGAAGGATGCATTTTTTTTGTAATTGGAGAAGTGAGACTTATACTGTATGGATTGTCAAAAGATAATTAAAATTTTAAAAAAGATAATGAGAGTTTATATATGTCAATGTCATTTGAGATGATTCTTGACATAGATTGATGGTTGGCGATGACAATGATGTGATAGTTATAGAGCTATGGTAGGTGTCGCTTTAGAAGACAATAGTAAAAAAATCTGAGTGATCATAAATTTATAGAAAAATATGATGGACAAAAGAGAACAATTAGATAATAATTGTTAATGGTAGTGATAGTTGACATTAAATTTTAGGTAAGACTCTTTTTTGATTTGGTTTGAGATTTTCTATAAGCACAAGCCCCTAATGTTAATTACCCCAACTTGACAGAAGGATTCTTATATGTAGTAATGAGTTGTTTCGGCTAAAAGAGTATTGTAGACCTGAAGTAGATATTTATCCAAACGGACATATTTAATTTAACTTTGGCTAAAAAAGGCTTTGTATCATATCAAGTGCACTTTATATTTCATGATTCAATAGGCAAAATCATTGGAATTTATGACCTATAATCGCGATGATAATTTAGTGTTGTCATTTAACAACGAATCATCTGGTCAGAACGTTCTGGGCATAACAACTATTATGTGGTGTCATTTGGCGATAAAATCACACAAGCAGAGAGCACTAGTTATACTTATTAGCGTGAGATCATTTGAGAGCGATTTTAGAGGTTTACTCGACATGATATTAGCTCTTTTTGAGTTTAAGTTAATTTTAAGTTCATCCCTCGACAAATTAGTGTGAAAGGTGAGTGGATAAATTTTTAAGAGCTTTAATTAATTAATTATAATTATTTTTATTATTTTACATAAACAACTCTAATTGAGATTTTTTCAGCATGATTATCAGTGGGGAATTAGAGTAATTTCATCATTCCTTAGATCGTATCAACTTCATGTACTTGCTTGTAATGGATTAAGTTTAGTTAAAAGTAACTAAATTTTGTTAACTATAAATTTCATCAAAAGAGGTTGGTTTGCTTGAGAGTGCTCACTAACTAATTATATTCAATTAGATTTTAAAAATAGATTTTTTTTTAATGAATTTAAATTGTTTGCATGTTTTTAAAGATGAATTCAATTTTTATATAAATTTATTTTATTATGTGCAAATTTGTTAAGAATTTATCTTTAGTTTATACGTTCATCAGAGCATATGTGAATCAAAGTTGATTTTAAGCAAGCCCACACAATATTCTCTTATCAATTACTAAGTTATTCAGTGCATTGGTTGAAGTACAAGCAAGTAATTTTTACTTGAAGCCTCCAATTGCCATCTTCTGACTATTGATATGTGTGTTGTGGATGTGATGGTGATTTAAGTGAATTACAACTTTTTCAATGTTTTCAATGTTAAAAATACTTGATGTTTTAAAGCTCCTTTTTATTCGAGTAGGCTGCACATAAACCTTTTCATTTTTCTAATAAAAAAAAAATTATCTGGTTCATTTTCATTAGAAGTTTAGTTCCAAGTTTGTTTTCTTGAGAATTTTGAGTTTAAGGGAGGGTTCAAGTGAAATTAGGAGGTTCGATGATGCCCATGCGCGAGCTATCAAATTTACTTCATGTTGCGAATATGGAAACCGGTCCACTGTTTAAATTGACATTTTCTCATGTTTGATAGTAAATTGTATTTGATACTCGAATTAATTAATAAATTAATTGCTCTTAATTCCTTCTATGATTTGTTGAAGAAGTGAAAAAGAAATAATTAATGAGCTTCATTAATTATTTGATTAATTCTTTAATGGGCCTAATGATATGATGAAATTAATAAATATGTATGGTAGCTCCCCTTGTAATCTCTCTCAACATTTGGTTTCCTAGGTTTCTTCTTCCTTATTATTGCTCTCGGGTGGCTCTAGGTTTATAGAGAGAGAGAGGAAGGGAGAGAAGGTGAGGAGAGAGAGGAAGAGAAATATAGTTATTTCTTGTAATCGTCGAGGTGATTGATAGGTGTAATTCCTAAAGCTAATAAAATCATTTTCAGCTCCGTGGACATAGAAAATTTAAAGAACCATGTAAATCTGTGTGTTTCGTTGTTTTCTGTTTTGAGAATTTTTCTCGATCCGATTTTTTGCTTTATTGCCGTCATTTTTCAGAACACTTCAAATCTTTTGTTAGTTCAATTTTATACTCAATTATAAATTCTTTTAAATTTATATGTGTACTATTATTGCTCTATTTCAATGTTATATATATTATTTATTAATTTTTTTCTTATTTAGTTTTTTGATTTGATCTAAAAAAATAATTTTTTTTTCGTTCAAACAAATCACTGGATAATTTTGCAAAATCCTAGAGTCTCCCCTACGTAGGAGGCATCATAAGGGGTGTTAGAACTACACATCATCCCAAGAAAGACTTGTATGATTAATGTTAGAGGATGCTGGAACTAGGAGTTTGTCATCCACCGCGACATGTGTGAGTCTTCAAGAACTTGCATAAAAATTTACAATGTATTTTCCTCCTTTAGTACAATTCTAAAGGGTACTTTAAACTTCACACAATCATATTTTTCTACCTTCTCAAATATATGTTGTACGAGTACTTTCAAGAAAATACAAACTTTTTTTTTCTTTTTTTTGCTCTAAAACAGAGAGACGTGGAGGCGGCCACAAGGAAAAGCATCATCGGCGATTGCCCGACAAGCTGGCGATGGTGGTCGACAAAGCAAGCAAGCAAACAGGCAATGTGAGGCTGGAAGCGCCGCTAATGGGTGATGGTGGAGGTTGGGTCTTTGGTCCGATGAGATGGCTGATGATGATCAGTAGAGGTTGGTTGGTCATCCAGTAAGAGGATATGCAATGATAGTTGGAGATTGATTGACAACCCAATAAGATGACTATTGACTGTGGGCAAAGGTTGGTCGACGGTCTAATGAGAGGGCCAACGAAGTCAAGAGGCAGGATCTGGCTAGATAGCTTGTAAGTGACTGTTTTCGGTGAGAGTGGTGGCAATGGTAGTGGACGCCAATGAGCTCTGGGCAAGGAGGGCCAACGACAAGTAAGACATGTATGCTTAATGTTAGGGGACACTACAATTAGGGGCTTTTCATCCACCACGCTAAGAAAGATGCGTGTGGTTTTTATGAACCAAAATTAACTAAAATAATAATAGAAAATCAAATTTTTTTTATGGGAAATCAAAAATAGGGAAAAACAATCAAGCAAGTGAAAATAGAAGTAGCAATAAACAAGGCATGAATGTTGTTAGGATTTCATCCCAATGGGTGGTGGTCGACAAGGCAGATGGAAGAGTGTTAGGGGTGTAAAGGAGTTGAGTTGAGCTTGAGCTACTCGCAGCTTGTGCTTGAGCTTAATTAATTTGGTTGAGGTCGAGCACTAGCTTGAGCTTAAGTCTACGAGTTTGAGCTGGCTCACAAGCTGACATGTTTATTATAAAACAGAGAAAATAATATTAATTTAAGGTAGCGTTATAATAAAATGACAAATACAATATTTCTAATACTTTAAAGATAAAGTCTTAAAAATTAATTCACTCGGAGTATATTTTATATTAATATTTCTTTTAATGAGCTGACTCATGAGCTAACGAGTTGAGTCAGGGTTAGCTTGAGCTTGGATTATTAGTTAATCTAGCTCAATTCATGAGCCACTTACTGAGCGAAACTCAAGCAGGCTCATGAGTTGGCTTGACTCACTTACACCCTTAGCTGCAATTAACTGGCGGGATGGTGGAAAGCTATGGTAGAAAGATGGAGAGTGGACTGCGATGGAAGAGCAACCGATTGGGGAGTTTAGCTGTGACAGAAGGGATGATTGGCGTAGGAGTGGATGTTGTGTGGATGGTAGTAGGAAACTGGGAGGTTGCAGTAGTGTCGTATGAAGGGTCCAAGGGGACAATTATTTCCCCTTAAATTCAGATTTTTACTTATATGGGAGGGCTATTTAGTATTTTTTCCCTCCTGAAATAATATTTTGCTCTTTATTGCCCTAGCTCCTCCAACGTTGAGTATAGGAGGGCAGTTTTCCCCTTAAAAAATAGGCTAGTTCCACCCCTTATGACAGGATGGAAGATAAGGGCCTTGATTGACTACATGAAGGAGGATAACGTTATGACAGGCTGGAAGATTTGTGGGTAGGGTGGTAGGAGTTCAACGAGATAGGGATCCGAGTTGATAGGAAGTTTGTTTACTATAAAAAAAACACCAACGATGGAGGAAAGTGGTGGTAGGAAGGATTGGTTACTACAGGAACATCACATAATTGCGTCTCTAGAGGTGTATGCAGTATGTGTGGCAATTACAACATCGAAACATATATTATGGAGGGAGGGAAAATCAAGGATAGTCATTGCCTTAGAATGAGATACATCTGGAGAATCACTCACCCTTGGATAGAACCCAATAAAGGAAAACTTAGAGATGTCAACGACTATTTCGACATAAAACAAAAATTGAACATAGAAAATATAAATAACTACTAGTATATAGCTAGGAAAGGTTGGACCCCCTCCTATTTTGGAAGCAACCTTATTTCCTTGGATAGCTAGCCTTATTTCCCTCAAAACTGAATCAGTTCAACCTCTAAGTGAAACGTTCGTTTCAGCCAGGCAAACCCCACATCAAGAGGTTGGGGGAGCTTCAACCTCTTCTGTCAAAGCTTTTGTCTACCTGATGCCATGATGGAATTGTTGTAACCTCTCTTGGCTGAAGGCTCTTGAGCTACAAACCTAATAGCTACTGGATCCCATTGATAACTACACTGTCTCCCAAAACACTTGAGGAGCCCTTCCCATTTACGAGCAGTATCCATATTTGTCCAAGCTTCTGGGAACTCGCTATTAAACTGAATTGGGTTTGTATGTCACGTATATAATGTTGAATGCCCTAAAGTTGGCTTAACCTGATCTAAAAGGTAGCTTGCATCTTTTTGAACATTGGAAACCATGATAGTAAGTTATCAAACATGATGTCCTGAAAATGGAGACAATACTCATTTTGAATGATATATGCTTTTCATCTTCACGAGCCATCTTATTTAAATTTTCACTTAATGATCCATTCATAAATGAGAATATATTGTAGTTAGAAGAATTATCTACTAACAGTTCCAACATAAGGAGCAGAAAGTCGATTTTTATACATTTTTTTATTAAGGTCCCATAAATTAATAAAAAATGTTAATTTGCCCATTCTTATTTTTAAGTGTAATATTAGCTATCTTGTTAGCATATTTTTCTTATGAAAATTAATTTAATGAGATTTTTAGTTTTTATAATCACTAGCTCTTCAACTTTGAGTCTTATTCTCCTCAGAGCTTGTTTAACAGGTGTTTCTTTTGGATTAATAGCTTGTTTGTGAACTTCCACATTATGGGAGAAGCTTGACATCTTAGCTTATGTCCAAAAAATGTAGTCCTTGAATTCATAGACTAGTATTTCTTTTCTTCAACTTTATCTTTAAGCAAAAGAACACTGATAAATGTTAGATGAGGGTCATTCTCAGTTCTTAATCATCGTTGTCTGCCCACCATATTTCAGCTCTTATGGAATAAGCTTGACTTCTCTATTTTGTCCACTAAAGAGTTTCTTATGGATTTTCTTTTTTCCTTGTCTTCTTCTCTAATTTCCTCTTTTGATTTTGCATAACATATTTAACCTCATAATCTAAACCCATCCACTCTATCTATTTTGGCTTATGCTCGAGCGATCGAAGATGCCTCTAGGATAGCTAACAGCTCCGCCCAAAGAACTACAACTTCTTCTTAAAGAGTGGTCGCTCGAGCATGGATGGCGGACACCTCCTCCTCCAACTTTTCCGACCGATGAAACTACTCATCCAAGGGTGTATCTCCCTAGCCTGAGGAAGTCCAATCGTTTGGATGAACGAATCCTCTATTTCTCACAGTTGGCGCTCTTTTGTATTATAAATTTTTGGTCTTCCAAATGCCTCCATTTGGGCCTCCCATGGGAGACTCGGACGACTGCTCCTAGTCTTAGCTTGGCGCAGAGCATCCTTGGCAGACCCTCAGTTCACCTTGGTTACCAGATCAACACTAACCTCCTCCGAAGGGGAGTTGACGAACACCACTCCGATGATTGGTTGTCTGCATTGAAGAAAATTTGCAACAAGATTCATAAAAATAAAATCCACCTAGCAAACACACTCCACACCCATGATTCAAATCCACTATGAATTGGTGAAAGTGCACAGTATATTTATAGGAATCATTGACATGAAATTGAAGAAGAGTTCAATTATTGTGTTATTAAATAATCATAAATGATGTTCATTTTTTCATTAAATTTTCTTATTTTTATCACAGTTATCACTTTTAAAAAGTAAAATAATCTGAAATTAAATATTTACATAAAAAATGCAGCAGCATAAATCTTGAGGCAATCCAACAACCTATGAACAAAATGACATGACAACACTGGAACCACCAGAAAATGACTCGGTGACCCAGGAAAAAACGACCGGCTCATGATAGCCATTAACCAATGTTCATCTGAATCGACCCAACGATACACACCTAGAAAGCATATTTTGTTCAAAGATACAAGTCTATTCAGTTCGCAAGCATTTCTCCGATAGGATTGAGGACTGATGACCTGCTCAGCTCATTCGACCGACCAACATTTGTCTGACAGATTATATCCCCAACTATCTATAAGAGTCCTCCCAGTCGTCGGTACTTGAAGGGCCGACCAAATGACTGACGAACTTCATCCAGAAGGTGACCGACAACACCGACCAATTCACCTTCTCAACCCCCACTCGACCGAGTCAAAGAAGGGCATGACCACGAGCCCACAGGGGTATGTTGAACCCTTCATAAAGCAGAGATAAATGCAAATTTTCTTCATTGCTCACCTTCTCATATAAATAGAAACATTTTTTCATGTAATAGGTTATTTAACCTCTCTCATCTCTCATATATGCGAAGGGGCATTAGGCTATATCAAAAACATTCGATTATATACAAAAGGTCAGAAGTGCTCGAGAATACCTCATTTTGCAAGTCATTGCACACTCGTCTCCTCTCTCTTTTCTTTCTCTTGGTTTGAATGCTTGAATCATTTGGGTGCGCCTCCTCGACAAATTCAAATTCAATTAGTTCAAACTAGAAAAATTATGGTTTGTGCTTCGAATTTGAGTTCGAACCTTCGAAATTCGGAGTTCAAATGCCATCTTGCATGAAACTAAAAATTTGTAAGAGTGATAAACTAGAGATGTAGCCTGTAGGTAGAAATAGTGCATCCGAATAAGGTAGCATGCCTCAATTAAAATTTAAAATTTAATTTAATTTTAAATTTTTTTTAGATTTTTTTTCTGTGATCAAATAAAAAATAAAACCTAATTAATAATCATTAACCAAATATTTAGATTCTGATATTTTAAAATAAAATCGAATTAACTAAATATATTAAATTAGGATTTTTAAAATTTGACCAAATTAACTAAATATATTTTTATCTCGCTTCCTTTCCTTCTTGGCATCGATCCATTCCTACCAGAATGGCGCGGCTGCTTTCGAAGTGGGCTCTGTGGATTTCATACGGGGCAGACAATCATGGTCCATTTCCGCTCATCAACCTACAAAGAACCCGAAAAACCCTAGCTTCCCTCAAATTATCCTCCTCCTCAAGTAGCAGCAGCAGCACCACCACTGCCGCTGAATATCTTCGGTTAAGTGATGAGGAGCTGATGGCTCAGTGCGAGATGGGCACCTTCAAAGCCTCCGGGCCCGGCGGACAGCACCGCAACAAGCGCGAGTCTGCTGTCCGTCTGAAGCACCTCCCCACCGGCATTATAGCCCAGGTCCAATTGTTCTCCACATCCCTAACACCACTTTATTTTAATAGTGAAATTCGTTTGGTGAATTGATGTTTTAGGTTGGAATTCAGCAGGTTTTTGTTTGCTTGTAGGCTGTAGAAGACAGGTCGCAGCACAGGAATCGTACGTCTGCATTGTCTCGTCTCCGCATTCTAGTGGCCTTAAAAGGTGAGGCCTTTGTTGAAAAACAGGCTTTTGGCTTTCAGGACCTTGTGTTTGGGGAAAGGTTGTCTATATCAGATTTGGTAATTAGGGTATTATTAATAATATTAAAAATGTGACTCGAATTTTGTGGGTCTGGCTTGTATTAGTAGAAAATTATGAGTACACAAACTGAAGATTGCTATTGTTTGTTGGATTGATCTTATTATAGCTTTTAGATTGAGATCTGTGTACTATTGCTTTATTATCCTCTTGAGTAAATTTTAAGGGGTTTTGCAGAAGTTCAGAAATACCATTTTTTAGACGAGTTTACATTCTCTACTTGTAACTCTCTTTTGATATAATAAATTCTCCTTGTCTGCCTATGTATTATCCCATCTTGAGATTTTTCACATAAAATCTTTGCACTTCTTTTATTTATTTTATTATCTATTGCATCAATTTTATAACAAATGATCTAGAGTAACTTTTTTTTAATTTCGAGAATGACAACAATGAAATTCAACATTTCTCTTTTGGAGCATAACATTAGATTTTCTCTTTGGTAGACTAAATTGTGTGCTCTTGTGGTGTAGTCGAATTTAGATGATGCACTACTAAGATTTGACAAATCGTCATCATTGTGGACATTGCAGAAGAAGCAATGCAATGATCTAATTATTTTATTTCATATTCATTTTTATCCATCAAATCAAATTTTATAAGATGTTTTGAAGGTGAAGAGAACCTTTGCATTATGACTGAAATTAGAATAGCTTTGCATAATGACAAAACTCACTAGTAATTTCCATTTAAAGTAACATTTACACTCCAATAAAATATCTGACAAGTTGTTTCTCTTATATCACATGACTTTCTTTATTTTTTTTTTTTTGATTTAGAAGCTATGGAAGATAAGCATGAAAAAAAAAATTACGTTAATTCTATTGTGTTCGTTGCTTTCATCATATACAACATTTAGGGATAAACATTTATTTTGGATGTAGTTTATGATGCTTTATTTTTTAAAGAGAAGATGAAATAGCTTGTGGATGAATCTGCTTCTCAGGGAGAAGACATTATGGTTTAATAGAGGACTCGAGAGAGAAATTTGGTGTTAATATGAATTATATGAAAATTTAAAACTAAGGAAGATCTGCAATCAATGCAAGAGAAAACGACATCAAATCTGAATATTACAAATCACAAAATAGAAAAAAAAACCTACTAATTAGAATAAAAATAATTAGATCACTCTGTTAAGTTGTTAGTTATGATGGAGTTTTAATTGTCTTTCATAGTGAACTTTATGATGATTGAGTTCTTGATTCACTTTGCACATTTTATATATGTTCCAATAAGAATTGATTTTCAACATATAAATTATTGTCTAAGAATATGGTATTAGTGAGAAATAATGCTCATTGTAAAGTATCTGGTATTAGAACTATCAGAATCAGGATGTTGATGGAGTTAGTTGAATATTTGGAGATGTGAAATATGTCCTTTATTTGAAAGAAAATTTAATTTTCTTGAGTACTCTCTATGCTAAATGATGCAAGTATTCTAAATGAAGTTTTGGATGCTTGTAAAGGCTCTTTTGTTATGATGAATGGACATAAAAAAGCTGCTGGATTATATGTCTTGCAATGCACTACAACGATAAGTGACAATTATTGCTTTTTCTAAGCTAGAGTATTATTAAATAGAAGTTTTATGAGCACTGTGCGTTTGAAAAATAAAAGGAATTTAAGTTTAGCACATACATCAACATTAATAGGGGATGCTAGATTGCATACATTCTGACCTTTGGAAATTATCAATAACATCGTCTAAAAAAGGTTCTATCGATTATTGATGATTTTTTAAGAAAAGTTTGAATTTTTTCTTAAAGGAGACTAAAGTTGCATTTATTATATTTAATAGGGAAAGATTATGGTTGAGAAATAGATTGAGAAGCAGATTTAATGTCTACGTATCGATATTGTTCAAGAAAATTTAATACCTTCTACAAATCATAAAAAATTTTAAGACACTTCATAATTCAACACTACTCTACAACAAAATGTTTTGACAGAGTGAATGAAGGGCTATAATGAAGAAGGTATGTTATGTATGCTCTAATGCTAGGTTACCTAAGTCATTTTTGTTTGACGTTGCTTTTGCAACTTGCTATTTGTTAAATTGCTTTCCTTCAATTGCTATTGATTAGAAGACTCTGTAGGAGATTTGGTCCAATAAACTCACTTATTAGTCTAATCTATGGATTTTTGTCTATTCTGCATTTGCTCATGTTGATAATGATAAATAGAGCTTTGATCAACAAAATGTTTTTTCCTTAGTTATACATTTCAAGTTAAATGCAACAAATATAATTCTTGAAAATAAGAAAATAATAACCATTAATATAAATGTTGTATTTGACTAGTCTACCGTGTTATGCTCAACACCTTTAGGATGTAATGATGTTAATTAAAATGAGAGGTCTTGTAGAAAAATTGAGCTTCAAATTGAGACATACATCTTTTGGTATGACTTTTTAGTTAAGTTCAGACAATCACGGTGATACTGATTTTCTATTAGTACTACAACAACCACTACAATTTTACATTATCAAGGATAGAAAAGTGAAAGAAATTAAATAATGATAGATGCATAGTAAGACAGATTTGGTTGCTTACATCTTAAGTGTGGTCGAATGTATCAAAGATGGCGAAGAACCTTTTAGCTATAAATGTGCGATTAATTTCGGCGATTCTAATAAATGGATGATTGCTATATTGGTGATGAAATTTGTATGTTGCGAATTGGTGTTTAAGAGCAATGAAGATACACCAAGAGTTGAATATGCTTGATACAAGACTAGGTTAGTTGCAAAGGGATTTAGTCAGATTTTAGGTATTAATTATACAAATGTATTCTTTCCACCGATTAAGCATAGTTTATTTTGAGCTTTACTTGTTATTGTGGTTAATCATGACCTTGAGCTTGGGCAGTTAGATATAAATTGTGTTTTTGCATGAAGTGTTCAAGGAGAATATTTAT
The DNA here is from genome assembly GCA_003013225.1 of Phalaenopsis aphrodite. Classification (NCBI taxonomy): domain Eukaryota; kingdom Viridiplantae; phylum Streptophyta; class Magnoliopsida; order Asparagales; family Orchidaceae; genus Phalaenopsis; species Phalaenopsis aphrodite. The sequence goes on from NEWO01000009.1 coordinate 3,407,500, forward strand.
ATGCTATAATTAAGGGCTTTGTGGTTATAAAAAATGATTGTTTGTTTGTTCAATAAATTTTTTTATGGTTTGGAATAGTCTATTAGGAAGTGATACAAGAATTTTGACTCATTTATAAACATATATGAGTTTATGAGTGGTTACTATAGTTTTGTTCACTTTTAGAGGAATGACTATGGATCATGTGTCTAATTGCTCTTATATATTGATGATATGTTGATAGTTGCTAATAATAATAGAGTAATTGAAGGCTCAATTGAGTTTTAAATTTGAGATGAAAGATTTTAGAGTTACAAAAAAAAAAAAAATCTTTGACATGGAGATTCATGAAGATAGGAATGCAGATAAATTATTTCTGAGTCAAAAAGGATATATTGAAAAATTCTTGCATAGGCTTGTTATACAAAATATCAAACCTCTTAGTATTATATTAGTTGGATATTTCAGGCTCCAATCAATTTTGTATTCATAATCGGACAATAAAATTGACTATATGTCTCGAGTTTTATATTCTAGCATATTTGTTGTAACATCTTCTCTTCCAGACTTATCATATATAATTAGTGCAATGAATAAGTACATGAGTAATATGGGTAATGAGCTTTAGAAGCAGTTCAATAAATTTTTATGAATTTATGTGGAACTAAAGATGTCTTCTATGTGTGAGAACTACAAATAAAATCACTGGTTATGTTAATTTAGACTTGTTGGAGATCTTGATAGGTGAAGATCACTTGTAAGATATGTATTTATTGTTGGTGGTTGTGTAATTAATTAGGAGGACACTTATGGACCACAATATTACTATTTATAACTAAAGATGAGTACATGAAAATTGCTTAAGCTTGTAAAAAGGCTTTTTAGTTGAAATGTTTATTTTAAGAGCTTAATGAAAACTTGATAATCATTACAGTGATGTGTGATAATCAGAGTACTATTCATATCACTAAAGATTAGATATTATATGAAAGAACTACACACATTGATGTTCATTATCACTTCGTTCATGAAGTTATTACTCGTGATGATATTATTATCAGCAATATTAATGACCATTATAATCCTTATGATATGATTACCAATGCACTCTTAATTGCCAAGTTTGAGCATTGCTTGAGATATTCATTGATGATTTTTAGAGTTTTTTTATAGAAGATGTGGAGAGGATTTTGTTGAAAATTGAAAATTTATTCTGCATATTTTTCGGAAGTTTATATTAAGGTTTAGATTGTTAAATTTATGACTCAAATTATTTGGATCACATTCACTTTAGTAAGAAATTATAAGTGCCCAAAGTGAGGTTCTCCACTGTTGGATTGATTCTATTTTAGCATTTAGATTGCAATCCATGTGTTTTTGGTTTAGTACCCCTATTGAATATTTTCTTTAAGAGGACTTGTAGAAGTCCATAAATACTTATTTTCTTTGTATGAGAAACAGTCTTTCTCTTTAGTTTGGTTTTAGGCGAGTTGACACTCTACTTATAATTTTCTCATCCGATAAAGTGAATTCTTTTTTTCTTGCCTGTGATTTTTCACTTCTTGGATTTTCACACATAAAATTTGTATTGCATCAATTTACAGCAATTATTATTAGATTTTTTGTAAAACAAGTTCAAAGTTATCACAATACCTTGAAGAATGGCTTTTGTTTATTTTGTTTGCTATGATGTAGCTGGTATTTAATTTAAAGGGATTCTATTTAACCTAGTTAACATATTTTGCTTTCCCAAATTGGCTATTTTTACTTTGGTGGTATTCTTCTTAGGTATTCTTCCAAAGATTTAGTTCCCAAGCAAACAATCCAGCTTTTGATATCTTTATTTACAGGCACTACATATTCACTTGAAATCTTTGCCATTGCCGCTGAAATTGCATTGGCTGATTGTTAGTTCTATAAGTTGTTGGATACAAATTTATTGTCATATAGCAATGATTTGCTTGACAAATAAAGTTCGAATCTAAAGAGTATGAAGTGAGAAATAGTGATTTAGAAAGACTTGCTAAACTCAGTTTAGATTTGGACTACAATTCAATTAACTTGACCTAAGAGATTATAAGTGTACATTAGTTCTCCAATTATCTTATCTCCTTTGAGTAGTTAAAAATAGTAAGGGGAAAAAATGTTTGATTACATAACTTGTCCCGGGTGAGCTGGTGTATTAATTGCAATTAATGATGTGAATTTTAATTATTTATAGTATATGTATCAACATTAAGGGATTACCTATAAATATCTGTTGTTGGCATTCATTTCAAGGTTCTTTTAGATCTGAGAGGGTTGAGGGGCGATGTAGGGCATATAAAGACTTGATGCATTTGCATCGAAATTATTTTGAAATATGAATTTTTAGGTATGTGTAATCCAAATTAATTCGATCTACAAAGATGACAATAAAGTGTTGGTAGATTACATGCGACGACATAAATTATGGGCGTTTATTCATCTAAAGAGGGCACAAACTCAACGCGTACCATGTCATTAAAATTTTAATGGAAGTAAAAATAATTAATTTCTTTTTGATTATTTTGAAGAGATTAAATGTTAAATACGCCAAGTTGAATCATTTCATAGGAACAAAATGGCATCGTAGATCCATTTCCAAGCTAGAACGATGAAAACATTAGTGCATGTAGATTGCTCTGGATAGATTGTAAGTTGTCTAGTAGAGTGGAGCAATCATTCATATTATTCTAAGTGCATTTGATCAAATGATTGAGCATGATATCTATGTGAAACAGGTTCATCAAATATATTAAGCTATTAATGTCGGCAGATATCAACTTCAGATGCTCAACAATGACACTCCATGTTGGAGGAGATTAATTATTGGCACTAGTTGAAGATTGATTGCTAGCGATTCATAATAGTCGGCATATGTGAGACCATCATCATATGTTGAATCATTCACATAAGCGGGAACTTCAAATTATGCTGGATTTTTGATATATAAGGAACCGTCATTTGATCTATTGTGGAATATTGCTGAGGGTGACATTGGAACTTGGAATTTCAGAGCACGCCTACGCTTGCACTGCATGATATGACCTAACGTTTGGGGAATCATCCATGTATGTACCATTTGCCCCAATTCTGAATGCGGCCAAAAACTTTGGTTGTTACAACACCAGTAGATGAGTTTGAACAAGGTGATGAACATAAATTATGACAACTAATATTAGGAGCCTCAAGTAGATTGCACCTGGAGTAGGTGCTATCCCACCATGAGATTGTGTATTGTTTTATGTATAGAGTGACTAGTGAAATTTACCTCGTTATGTATATGTTTTGAATTTATTTAATTTAAGCTTTTCTTAAAATATCTTTGCTATTTTATATTTTAATATTTAGCAACACGTACTCGTCATTTCAAAGTTCATTTCATCTCAGAATATATTGTTGATGTTAAAAAAAAGAAGCCAATTTTGAAAATATATAAACCTAAAAGTGTCATTCCAATTTTAAATTTTAAAAAAAGTTTCAAATGTAAAAAATTAAAATTAACTAATTGAAATAATACAAAGATGAAATGTGAATCTAGTCTAAATAATTAAAATTTGCATTAAAAAAAATGTATTTAATGGGTGTTTTCATGAAAAATTTCATTAATTGGGTGTTTTTTGCTATTTTTAAAATTTTCTTTTATGATCTTCTCTAGCCTAATTAATTATTAAACATACTCATTTCTCAATTTACCCTATTAAATCAAGAAAATTTTAAAGTCCTTAGTTTAGATTTCTATAGTCATCAAATTCTCTTTATTCAGAGTTTGATTTCGTAACAGATCTTTAGTTTTGTAGGCTTTGATTGGTAATAAGGCTTATGCTCTTTGGCAGAAAGTGAATGGGTTTGACCGATCACTAATGATGGTGTGGTATGTAGAGCCTAGAGTATTAAAGGTAAAGTCTTAGCCCATTTGCCTTTGATGCCCTTGATGTTTTTTTGGAAGGGATTGAAGATTAGCTTGTCTGTGGCTTCAATATTTCTGTTTATGATTGGACAATGAACCGAGTTATATTTGAGATAAATTCGATCTTTTTGGCTTTTTTCGGTTCTCCTTCTTGAAATTTGCGGACAAATATTGATTATAATCATTATTTATGAGAAACGCTGACAAATGATATTGGGCCATATTAAAATGTGGATAACTACAGTAACAATTTAATCTGAAGTTTTAGCTGCATTGTTTTTATAAAACAATCAATCATTACTAGAATAATTTTGTTCAATCACTTGTTGAGTGAGGAGGGCCAAGTAGGTTTATCTCTTAAACAACAAGTTACCTTGGGCTGGATATTGGTTGTAGTTTGTGAAAGAGTTGAAGTTGTATATGAGTGAATTTTTGATATTAAACACAACTATATGAATATTCTTTAGCATCTATTCTTTGAGTCGACATAAAAAATATTGTTGCAAGATTGTATTAACAAGTATCATTCTTTCTGAATGACTTTCAAATTCACTGGAATGGACATCCTTTAAGATTCTAGCTTGATTCTCAGGCACATCAGAGGTTGGTTGATGTGATAGGTTTTCTAAATAACTTGTTATTAAGGAGCTAGTGCCAAGTAACTTATTCTAAACCTTATCTTTGAATGTAACAAAAATTTTCCCAAAATTAATATTCAATAAATCAGTCTACCAGTTAAAGGAGGCTTTAAATTTTATTGATTTGGCTTCTTTAGTTCTTGGATAAATTTGTCAAATAAATGGTTTACCATTGGGATTACCAAACTTGGACAACAAGTTTGCAAATTATTTTTTTTCTCTAAGAATTTATTCAATTGGTAAGTATTTGAATTTGTCGATTTCAATTTTGACATTGAAAATACATATTTACAGATAATTCATTTCTATTTGTGTTGGCACTACTTGGGGATGTGCTAGTTGTACTGGCATTACCGAGATAATTTGACTTGGTGCCTTATGTTATCATCACCGTCATTTGGACTGTGCAAGTGGAAATTCATTTTAATGTATTTCCAATTATATGCTGGTTGAGAAACACTTGTATAATATTTTAGAGCTTGTATATTTTTTGCAAATGTGCCATACTTCATGGCTTTGTTCCCTTTGAGGTATTTTTCATGTGGAAAATCTCCTTTATTGTGTATTTGTTTGGAATTTTTAAGTTAAGAAGACGTTGATCTGTAGTAATCACATGGTTTTGGAATATTCTTGGATATGAAATAGTTTGGCTTCATGGAACCTTCCTACTCTTGTTGACTTGCAATTGTGACAGTTGGCAACCATTGGTGTCTGAGGATTGTGGTAGCCCTTTTATGCCCATCTTTCCACTAAATAATCTACTTTCAATGTCAATTTTAACTCCTTCCCGAATTCTTTTTGGAGCAAAATTCTCAAAAATCAAGTACTAGGTGTTTTTGCTTTAGATTTAGAGAAATAAAAGGTAGATTGCATCATAACATTTGCAAGGTTAACTAAGCATCAATGCCTTTTTTGGCCCATGAAGTGATGAGCTTATCCTTGGAAGCTTTATTGGAGTAGCTCAGAGTTTGAGAGGGTCCGTATAAGTCATTATGAATCAGTGAAAAAGGAGCAGGAGTATAATGGTGGGGTAGATATTGTACACGTTAATATTTAGCTAAATGACAAATCTCACATTTAAAACTACATAGATTTTTATTAATAAACATCAAATGATATTATTGTTTTAAATAGTGAAAACTGAGATGACCCAACTACTCGCTTATGTAAAAGCACAATAGGACATCATCAATGGTTTTTTTTCCTGGAAGAAGTAGAACCCATCTACTTGCTTATAGCAGTTCTAATCATTCTCCCCGAACAACGATCCTGAAAGAAAAATATCTAGAAAAAAAATGAGCAACACAATCAAGACATGTTAATTTACTGAACCGACAAGTGGTTACACTTTAGCAAATGAATGTGTAACACGGATCCCACAGTTAGCCCGACTGTAAGAACAACAAACTAATTACCCATAATGCGACTATAGGAGCCGTCAACAATTTTAATAGTATCTCTCCTGGAGCACGAGGGATATGTCGAGAAGGCTTGTGAACACCTGATCATTTGGTCCATGACACCTGAATCAACAATCCACGGAATAGTATAATCAAAAGCAGTTAGTGTCATAGAAATGTTACTTTGACGAACATGGGAGATCGAAGGGCCGAAAGAGAACTAACTAGATCCAAACAACTTAATTAAGTTTTCCATCAGACTCTCGATGGAGTTTGGTGATTCTGGGATGGTTCGAGTGGGGTTCGGCTGCACAGTCGTGGATTATGAGGTCTCAGAGAGTCCTTTAGTAGCAGAGGTTTTGGTCGAAGACTTATTCGCTGGTTTCCGGTGAAGTTTCCAACACTTGTCACAAGTATGCTATGATTTGTGATAAAAATCACATGTGAAGTGATTGGCTTGTCACAACGTGGCAGAGTGTTGAGTACTATTGAAGACCAAGGTTGAAGGTTCGACTGAAGGAGTGGAGGTGCCGAGCATAATAAGTCTCTTTCTTTCTCTTGGCGAATCTAGGTGAATGCTACCTGAGTTGAAGGATTCCTATGTATGGGTAGTCCCGACATAGAGGATTCAGACGGCGGGAAATCCTGTAGGGAAGATGTACGACGGTAGGCCCTACAAACGGCGGACTAAAAGGAGATTTAGCCTGCTGGAGGGGAGGCCAACGACTGGAAACTTCTACAGGAAGGATCAACGACTGAAGTATACAGGGAAACAACGACGGGAGAGCCAACAGGGAAGATAACAACTATAAAACTGCAGGAAGAGGGAGACCAACTGTTGGAAGTTATGGGCGAGGGAGGCCTACAGGATGTTCCAACGACGGGAAGGAGGGATCAACAACTAAAAACAACAGTATGAGGAGAAAAAACTGCAGTGTATGGAGGCCCACACTTGAAAACTGCATGGTAGGGAGGCCTGCAGGATGTTCCGGCAATGGGAAGAAGGGGCTGGTGGCTAGGGTTAGACCATTGGCTCTGAAACTATGTAATTTTTAAGAATTGAGCATAATAATCTTATTGATATGGAAGGAAAGTCATAAGTAAATATTACACGACTCCTAACATAGGAAAGATATAAAATAGGAAAGACATGCAATTAGGAAATATATAAAATAGGAAGGAAACATATAAAACATGTAATATCGGAAAAGAAAATAAATCAATGCTAATATCTTCTAACAGTTTTCATGGAGTTGATGTGCCAAGCAGTGACAAGAGTTTTCAGACCGCCATTATTTCAGATTATGGTCAACATTATCAAGATTTGAAATTTCACTAGTTAATTGCTTAGTTTTGCTTATCTCGTCGATTGCCAGTTTTACAGATTAAGCTCACACGAGATAGTTGTGCCCATTGAGTTTTGTAACCATAACTTAATGAGTTGAATTCTAGGAATAATAATTAACAAATACAAGAGTGAGAGGAATTGTAGGGTGGGGCCATGTGGCTTTGGAATTACCTAAAGTGGTAGAGAAGATATAATTTATTTGAGCGTTTGTCATCGCCACTTTATACAACATTATCAGAAGAGAGAATGAAAAACATGCATGAGGCTTGGATACCATGTAGAAAATAATGAATGAAAAAAAACTCTCAAGAGTATTCAATTTTATTTGTTGAAGAGGGGATATATATATATATATATATATATATATATATATATATATATATATATATATATATATATATATATATATATATATTAAAAAGGTTGATCGCCGTTCAACCCCATAGTTTGACTGAGGGGGGGATCCCCCTTCCAGAAAGGTGTACAACAAAAAAATTGTTGGGCAAATAAGTAGGGGCTGGCGATCTTACAGCAGGGTACACAGATTGCAGTTCGAATATCATAAAGAGACGGATCCAATGATATAGAGCTATGATCTTTGTGCCTTAAGATCTCTGATGTTTTTGGAGTAGTACAATTTCAACATATTTGTTCCTCTTTGAACTGCTCATGTATAAGACAAGCAATAAATGGATGAAATAATGTCATTTAGAGATTAAGGATGGTTCTTTTCATAGTTGATGCGATCCTCTGACCATTCAAAACAATACATGTTGCAATCAAATATTCATTAGTTAAAAAGTTACATGTAGGATCTTTAGCCAAAGTGCAAATATAAATATTAACTCTAAAAAAATTATTTGAAGACCACTAGAATTGTTTGAAGATAAATTTTACTCCCAAAAAATTCTTAAACTTCCTTTAAAGTTAAATATTCATGAAATATTTTTAGAATACAAAAAAAATGAAAAAATAAAAATAAAAATAAAAAATCAAAGAGTTCCTTTTTCATGGCTTGAGGAAGAAAACTCAATTTAGATGCCTCCATGGGGTGAATTTATCAAAGTTCCCTAGAATCAATATTTATTCATCTGACTTATGAAGATTAGTATAGTGCTGACTTTAGTTTGGAAAGTTGTATGCATTTTTATTGAGAATTTTTATATGGTTAGCTTCATGTTTTTTTTATTTTAAACTGTCAAAAACTGCATAATTTATTTCTTTGATAAATATGAGATGGTTATAAAATATATATTGATATTTAGGTATATACTAGGGATTTCATTATAGAAATTGGAATAAAAATTATGGATTCTGTAGTTAAAATTAAAATTATTTTGTTTATTTTAAGAACATAGTGGTGATTTTCCAAAATGAGGTAAACAAAGAATAAATAAAAGTATTTTTAAGGGGATGTTTGATTTGCTGAAAAAGTAATGTAGTATAAAAGGAAGATATTATATTTGGAATACTCTAGAGTTGTTTGGTTATGTGTAAAATAAATGTAGAACCTTAAATATATTAGTTTGGTTTTGAAGTGAAAGCAATTCAATATAAAATACACCTGTCAACAATGGCAGTTATTAACGGTGGCGGGTAGAGGGAGGTGATCTGCTAATGGCCGCTGAAGTTAGTAAGTGTTGGGCAGGCAACAATGGTTTGTTTGGGGGAGGTGGGGGTGGGCGGGGAATTACTGACGGTCTATAACGATAAGAGTAGTAGCGGTTGGCAAATGGTTGCAAACAATTCACCCAAATCCAGTGAATTTCAAATACATTGAAATTGAACTAGAAAATAAATTTTAAGTACATTGTAATTTTACACTGCATTTGTTTTTATTCTGACCAAATGTCTGGATTTCCAAAAAAAAGAAATGCAATGCACTCTTTTTGCTACCGACCAAATAACCCCTAAATGATTTAATGATTTGTATGTACAATTGTTATATGACTATTATTAAGTGTGGTTCAAAATTTGTACTATCCCCATGGCATTTTTTTGATCAGTCTCGCTTGGCAAATTGCAACAATCATTATTAAGTTTTTTAATTTAATCTTGTACTTGTCCATGAATTCTGTATTCTTTGAAGATGCTGATTCGTATTCTTATAATTCTTCACCCCTCTTTCATCAAATTTGTAACCAAGATATTGATAGCCTAACTAGTGCAGTTAATTTGATGTATCCTGGCCGCGATATTCTTCTAGCGGTCTCAATAGAAGGATTTTGTTAGGTCAAGAACCTCACTAAAAAGATAATTCAAATGAGAATTTCAATTAACTATGTCTTTCTTGTAATGCTGCAAAAAACCAGCTGAAGCAAGAAAATAACATTATCATCGTTCTCTCCAGAAATTTTGCGTTATTCATGCTTGCTAGCTGAATTATTTGTTTAACCATTCTGCATTTCTTTGAACCTAGTTTACCATGCTGATTGTTTGGTCAATTTGCTATAAATAATTTATTTTCAGTAATTATTTCTTAGAGTTTAACCGATGTTGCCACCATTAGTTCTTTCACTGTTTCTACAAGGATCCTATAATTTTAAAATTTAGTGTTTTTTTGAAGATATTTACAATTATTTCATTGCAATTTTCTAGGACCAGTTTTTAGCCATTTATTCTGATTCCACCTTAAAATCCGTATCTATTTTCACCAATAATTAGTATTATATTTTTCTTGAACTAGTCAGGAATACTATAGAACTTGATGGATATAAACCTCCTTTAGAACTTCTTCAAATTCTTCCTGCTAAATCAACAATCAGGGGATCTGAAGTTGGCCCTCAAATTGGTCCTAACAATCCAAAGTTCACTCTGGTAGACTTACTTGCATTATGCTCTATATGCGTGTTGCTTATGTGAGCCTGTCAATGGTGACCATTTAATAGTTTTATCTCAGGGAATGCAGGCTTTATTGGATTTAGTCTCTACCGTTGAGGGTTCAGTTTCAGAGGCAGCAAAAATCCTGGGGTAAGTTCCCTGTGTTTCTTTCTTGGGATATTGCATACCTGCCACAAAATTTCTATGTATTTACATATTTAACACCTAAACTCTGATATTTCAACCAAAGTTCTATGCATTTAAATATTGAAGTTTGGGTGTTAGATATGTAAATACACAAGAATTGCATGGTATGTATGTAACTGCCCCTTCTTTCTTTTGTGCCTTTAATCTTTTTGGTGAATACAATTTTATGCAAAGTAAATGCGCATGAATTTCTATAATTGAAAAAAAAAAAAGCTAATTGGAACTTAAATTTTAATTCTCAATCCCCAACTGAAGGTATGCATTATTATTAACGGGGAAATGCTTGGAACATTATTTTATCAGTTTTTTCATTTAATTTTTCCCTTGCTGTTTTCTGGCTTAAGTATGTTTTTCTCATCCGGATCATTGGACTATTATTTCTTTTATGGATCTGAATCTACTGCTCTTTTATTTAATTCTGCTTATGCTAGGGATTCGTATCATGCAGGCATAAAAAATTCCTTACTTATTTCGTTGACAATGCAGGCTAAGTACGGGTGCCCTGTCAAGGCTCATACTTTCAGATGATTCTCTCAGAGCTGCAGTAAATGAACTCAGAACATCCAAGGTGAAACTATATTTTTTGGGAGGGATATACCACACAATTCTTATATATTTACATATCTAAAATCGAAACTTCAAAACTCAATCTGTATTATCAAACCAAAACTGCAACTAATTCTGGTATTCAAAAATGAAATACATCTTTTTATGCATATGTTTTGATATGATAATGTTATATACGTAAATATCAAAGTTTAGGTGTTAGATGTATACATACGTAAGAATTGTGTAGTATATATATATATTTGAAAGCCCAAAAAGACTAATATATTAAATATAAAGAAAGATACAGATACAATGTGTGGGAGGGCCCAAGCACCGCACCTTGCCCACACAAAAATCACAAATGGTTCAAAAATTAGGAAAAAAAAAGAAAAATATAGTATCAGGTGGCTAGAGAGCGACCCAATTTGGTCTTGCCTCTGCCTCTAGTTCTAGGGAATGAGCAAACTAATTAGCTGGTAAGATGATCGCCATTGCCAGTAGTAACCAATGTATCATCCAATATGTTCCCGAGCTGGAGTCGGCCTCCATTCTTCTTCTTCCTCCTGGAATAGACCTGCCATTCCTCTTCCGAAGAATCAGTCTGATGGGGTTGTAGAGCTGAAGCAAAAGGAATTCCAACCGTAGTACCCACAATAGGTTCTAGTATATGTGAAGTATGAGTTGCCTCTACATCGGATACTTTCTGAAGAAGTGGAGCTACGAGACTCTTCTGATTATCAGTCTGAACACTATCATTTGTAGGTAATAGTTCATCAGTATTGTTTTCTATGGGGTTTGAAGGCGCCAGCATCACATTACTCGCAATAACGGTAAAAACAGTGTCATGGGGGGGTCCTCAGAGGCAACATATACCTCTTGTTTGGTAGTATCCTTCCCAGGTGGAACTAAAATGTCCAGAGTAGTGAGATTAGACCCATTCTTATTCACTTGAACCTTAGATTTCAAATTTGGATAAAACTTGTTGCATTTATCAAGGACATGACCAAATATCTTACAGCGGATACAATATGGGGGTCTGTGCTCTATGAAGATTTGTTGCCAATAACCATTATGAGTTGTGCCCAACCAGACTTCAGTAACATTAGATAAAGTAATATAACTTTCCACAAGTATTCTGGCCACCGAGGGTCTGGTTAAGTTAAAAGTAGGCAAATCTAGCTTCAAAGGATCCCCAAGGATGACCCCAATAGAGTAGAGAACCTGATGGTGAAAAAAAAATATAGCTTGAAACCAGGTAAACTAAACCATACCGGTACAGTGAGAGTTTCATGTTTTGGGTCAAAATCAGGAGACCACTTGAGTAGCTTCATAGGTTTACCAACGATGTTAAGATATTTTCTGGAGAAAATTCGAGTGTAGTCATCAGACACTCCCATTCACGAGCCTCACTTTCCGTTTTCTTGTTAATTTGAGGTCATGAAAACTTTTCCTGATAATTTCCGTAGGTGGTTATCCCCACTGAAATTTCTCAATAAGAGCAAATTTGAATTTGTCAGTTAGCGTTGAAATTTCTGACTTGGAGAAAAAGAGTGCTGTCTTCCCACTTTTTCTGCTTGCATTCTTAATAAAGGGACAGCCACCTGTACCATAACGATGCTCTTTATAAGTTAAAGGGAAGACAACCGCCGTCTTCCCCTGAGGACTACCTACCACGTAGGCAAAGGAGGTTTTGCCAGGTTCAACCGAAGAAGAAAGAAGCTCCATCACAACAAAGAGAAGCCCTGCAAGTCGGGCAAAGGGTAAAAAAGACGAGCCGAAGAGTTCGGGGCGAAGCTGCACAGAAGACATGAATCGCAGATGAAAAACACAGAAGATAGGGCGACAAAATCGCAGCTCGGCAGATGAAACCGCGGCTCGATCTGTGCAGAAAAGAACCGCAGAATCTGGAAGGCACAAAGGAGGAGACGACGAAACCACAGAAGCAGAAGTTGAAGCCCTTTGTCATTTGGCGTGAAAGAGAAGACGATGATCGCAAGGTAGAGTCCTTCGTCATCGTCGTCGTGTGCGGAAACTGCGTTATAGTCATCGAGTAAGGAATCAAACCATGGTTTCGCAATCGGTCGAAACCCTAGCAAAGCAGATCGCCAAATTTCTCTTTCTTTTTTCTGCTACCTTTCATGTGCTTTATTTCATAAATAAGTCATTTTGGGTGCTTGGTTGTTTGAACTTTATGTGATAGAGGAACTGCTGCTCTTTTCTGTTGGGGTTTGAGTACAAAAACCACTTTAACCCTCCTCGAAGAACAATGGATTAACAGATAGTGTCTCTAGTTTTAGATGATAATGCCCTATTGAACTGTAAATCTGAATGAGGTTTGGTTATTAATAGGCTAAGTGATTAATTCCATTAAAAAGTTTTATCTTTATATCTTTTAATTAAGTGAATTTATTCTGTGAAGACCGATGGTTAGTGAAACGAGTCGACTCTTATAACAAAGGCTTTGTGCTTCATTACTTGGCTCAGCATTTGTATTGCTGCCACATGGTCAATCCTCATTGTTTTCAATACATTTGCTCCTTGGACCAAATGAATAGAATACTAAATTTAATACTTTGAATCTTGAAGCCATGTCTAGTAACATTTTGGATAGTGGATCTGAAATTGCTAATGACGAAAGCATTATTCAGTTGCAATAATTGTTCATTGAATTGGAAATCAGTAAGTTAACACATGAATCAATGAGAATAGATCATTTTTGTCACATACGCCAAACTTTTAATGATGTTCAACACTGAAGTAGGGAATATCATATAGGAAAAGAGATAGAAAATACATATTTTATTAGAAAACTAACAGAAATACTGAAGTCTGATGTGCTTTAATGAACTTTAAAGCATGAAGACACTAAAAAAATCAGTCTTTCTAGCTACACATTGTAAGGAAGAAGAGCCTTTTCTTAGTTTTTTTAATCATTATTTAAGGAATGATTGGATTGTATGCCAACTATTTTTCTTTCCCAGAAGATATGAGAAGTTATGTAGCACCACAAATTCTGCTTGGATTAGATTACTACTGGTTTCTTTGTACAGTTGTGGTCAAGCTAAGCTCTTGCACTGATTTGTTAAGCCGCTAAACTGAGTATTTCAGCTTTTCATTCAGGGCCTGAAACCTCTCAAGTGAGTTGTTGAAATTCGCAGAAGAAGCATATGGATTAGGTATGCAATTTTCCTCATCATATTTGACACATTGAAAATAAGATTCATTTCTAAACATTTCTTGGAGAACTTCTCCTGTTTATGTTGCCATACTGGTCTTTAATCATCATTGGAGCATACTTCTGTTTATACTTTCTGGTATACTAAGGTATCATTAAATTTTGTTTTTTATTTATTTTATGTTGGAATAAAATGTCAGGCAGTTTTTTTTTTTTTTTTTTGCTATACTGAATGGAAAACAGCCGAAAACATGTCTTTGAATCTTTGCCCTCCTGAAGGAGAGCAAAATCCCCAATCATTAGCAATCAAACGTCCATAAAATATCATCAAGTTGGCACAAGCTGTTGAAGTGAAAAAAAGTTGGATACTTTTCCCATAAAATAGTTGGAAAAGGCTAATCATGCAATATAAAGATTGTGGTTTAAGGATGTGGCTTCAAAAACGAAAATCATGAATAGAATCAGGCAAAATCAAGTCTCTTTTTTTACTTGCTAGTTTTGTACTCAAAACACAAAAATAAGAATAGGTCTCCTCATTCATCTTCCAGAATAATAGCTTTTTCCCATTAGCGTATTACTCAATAATTCCGATAGCAATCCCACATTCATACATCATTCATCCAAAATTAATAAATTATGATTCATAAATTAGCGCAACAAGAAAATCATATAAAGGTGAAAAAATGTTGCTTCCTGATAAATCTTTATTCTTTTCAAAATGAGAACTCATATTGGATTGTGTTCACCCCCGAGCTCACCTCCGAGCCTAAGGCCAATGTAACAGCTCATTTTTTTGTGCCTCATCCTAGCCATCCAGTTTTTATTTTCTAAATAATAACTGGTTATGGTAGCTCAATCGATTGGATTATATGGAGAAGTGCATATAAAGTCATCTCCTAGATATGCTAGAATTGGCACAATTAGTTGATTGACCCATATTTGGTTGGTCCTTGACGACTGCCAACTTGCTAAGATATGTTATCTGTAGCCATGCTACCCAGTGGCTAAGACTTTTGCCCAAATTTCTTCTCAAAATTGTGTGGATTATTTTGTTCCTGCACTACTAACTTCAACAACCTCAACCATTGAGAAACTGCCACAAGCCGCATCTTGTACAAACTAGGGGCCACATCTTGAAGATTTCTCAATTCTTTCAAGCATCCTTTTCTTTGAATCTCCATTGCTTTCCGTAATATCTACCTTTTAATTGACTGGTCATATGATGGCTGCCCATGTGGACTCCATCCTTTATGCTTTCCACTTGTCTATTACACTTATTTCTTATAAAACTAGGCAGAAAGTGTGCCCTTGTCACTTACCAAATCAACTTCACGCCTACAAAAGATTTGCTTATAGAATATCACCAGCATCAATGAACTTTAAGCCTAAAGGAAACTCTAAAGACATTTTTGTATTGAGGCAATCTTTAGTTCAAGTTTTAGGAATGATGTATACAGAGAAAAAAACTAGTTGTAGGCCTCATTTACAATGCAATTGACAAGTCAAAGTGTTGATAAACCTAAATGCTCTTTGTCAAACCACAATTAAGCCACTATGTGGAAGGGAACATAGCTTCCAAAGCTTGCATGATCTCCAACATGCTTTGTGAGTTTATGTAGTTTGTAGCAAAGATAGTTGTAGCATGTTATATAGGTACTATTTGAGAAAATTTGCCATCAAATTTTGTTGAACTTTATTATCTTTGTTTTTCTCAAGACGTTCTTGTCTTGCGGCTAGTTATCCAGTTCCTCTAAAATCAAATTCTGCAGTTTGTTGAGCTAATTTTTTGCACTGATTTGTTAAGCCGCTAAACTGATTGTATTTCAGTATTTCATCCAGGGCATGAAAGCTCTCAAGCGATTGTTGAAATTTGCAGTAGAAGCACGTGGATTAGGTAATTTGTAAGTTTCCTCTTGATATCTGACACATTGAAATTAAGATTCATTTCTAAACAATTCTTATAGAACTTCTCCTGTTTTTTTTGCTATACTGGTCTTTTTAATCATCATTGGAGCATGCTTCAGTTTGTACTTCCTGGTATACTAAGGTATCATTAAATTTATTTTTTATTTATTTTATGTTGGGATAATATCTCCTAATTTTTTTGCCATATTGAGTCGAAAACTGCCGCAAGCATGTCGTTTAACCTCCACCCTCCTGAAGCAGAGCAAAATCCCCAATCACGAGGAATCAAACATCCATAGAATATCATAAAGTTGGCACACTCTGTTCAAGTGAAAAAAAGTTGGATACTTTTCCCATAATATGCTTGGAAAAGGCTAGTTTCTCATGGCAATATAAAGATTGTGGTCTAAGGATGTGGCTTCAAAAATGGAAATCATGAATCAAATCAGGCGAAATCAAGTCTCTTTCTTCACTTGCTAGTTTTGTACTCAGAAACAAAAGTAAGAATAAGTTTCCTCATATCATTCATCTTCTAGAGTAATAGCTTCTTACCATTAGTGTATTACTCAATAAGTCACATAGCAATCCCACATTCATATCATCATTCATCCAAAATTATATGATTTATAAATTAACGCAACAAAAAAATCATATGAATGTGAAAAAATGTTGCGTCCTAACCTTGGTTAATAATATTATTCTACCTTAAATTCAAAATGAAATCTTTGTTCTCTTCAAAATGAACTCATATTGGATTGTGTTTCTCCCTGCTAGCTCACCTCCACTCATTTGGCCAATGTAACAGTTCATTTTTTTTGTTCCTCATCATAGCCATCCGATTTTTATGTTCTAAATAATAACGGATTATGGTAGCTGAATCAATTGGATTATATGGAGAAGTGCATATCAAGTTATCTCCTTGATATGCTAGAATTGGCACAATTAGTTGATTGAACCATATTAGGTTGGTCCTTGACGACTGCCAACTTGCCAAGTTATGTTATCTGGAGCCATTCTACCCAGTGGCTAAGATTTTTGGCTGAATTTCTACGCAAAATTGTGTGGATGATTTCGTTCTTGCATGACTAACTTTAATAACCATTGCCTCTCTCTCAACAATTGAGAAACTGCCACGAGCCACATCTCGTACAAATTATGGGCCACATCTTGAAGATTCCTCAATTCTCACATGCATCCTTTTATTTAAATCTCCATTGCTTTCTGGAATATCTACCTTTTATTTTTTTGATCTTATGTTGGCTGCCCATGCGGAATCCATCCTTTTTCCTCTTCATTTGTCCTGTTACACTTGCTTCTTATAAAACTAGTCACGAAGTGTGCCCTAGTCACTTACCAAATCAACTTCACGCTTACAAAAGGCTTGCTGATAGAATATCACCAGCATTAATTGACTTGAGCCTAAAGGAGAGACTGAAGACGTTCTTGTGTTGAGGCAATCTTTAGTTCATGTTTTAAGAATGATGGATGCAGAGAAAAAAAAAACTAGTTATAGGCTTCATTTACAATGCAATCGACAAGTCAAAGAGTTGATAAACCTAAATGTTCTTTGTTAAACCACAATTAGGCCACTACGTGGAAGTGAACATAGATTCCAAAGGTTCATTCTATCCAACATGCTTTGTAAGGTTATGTAGTTTGTAACAAATATAATTATAGCATGCTATAGAAGTACTTCTTGAGAAAATGGGTTTTGGGGAATCGGTTGTGTCATCCAACAAAATTTAATATGTTTCGTATGACACAGACTATATTTATTGATATGTTGGAAGAAGTGCACCAAATCATGGTCTCTATGGCTCCTTTAGGATGACTTCAAGAGAGGTGCTACATATAACTCACTATATTTTATTACAAAATGAGTCTAACACTCATCATAAATAACTAATAAATATCTTTCACTTGGCTTGAATGCCTTAGTAAGCTTATTTATCAGAAGTTATCGAATATGAAGAACCAATATTCCAAAGTACCCCTATAGAGATTTCACAAGATCAATGCTAAATGTCATACTTTAAGGTAGACTTATGTGTTCATCTATTCTAAAATTTACTTACACGTAGTTACACTAATTTGTTATTTAAATGACTTAGGATTGTATTTGAGCAATTAATAGAACACATATAGATGCATGTGTGTCTAATAAAAATAAGATTGTATATATTAAATATTTTGATTCATGAACATAAAATGTTGTGACTGCATGTGATTTCAACACGTGTTTCACTTTTGTAATGACTGAATGAGAATGAAGCACATGTAATCAGATATTAAAATTTATTGCAGGAGTGACAAATATAATTTTCCCAAGCTGCCTTCAGATTTGCTTGAGTAAAAGAAAATAAATATTTTTTCTTTACAATACTAATGATTTTACTTTTAATAGAAAAATATTATTTAGTTGATGTTGTATATTCATTACAAAAAGGTTATCTCAAGTCATTTCTTGACACGAAAGATCACAAGATATAACCAGATAGTTTGAGATAGAATGAGATGTTTAACAAGTGGCACTCATCTCCACGTGATGTTATTGAGAAAATGTTTGGGGTTTGAAAAGAAAATGAGTTAGTCTAGGAGATATGCCTACATATTCTTTCAACAAACAAGTAAGGATTGTAGCTGCTGCAATGACTCTGCACAATTATATATGTTGGCTTCTTTCATGTAGTGATATTAATTTTAGTAGTGCAGATGAAAACCAGTCACATGTCCCTCCTGAAATATATGAATATTGTCCAGGGCTGTTAATATTACAAGTTGATTGTGATTTAATTGATTCTTGTACACACCATTGAGAAGGTGTTGGAGAGATGAATGAGTTGCAAGAGCAAATTACGACTGCATTGTTAATGGATGAAGTAGAGTTGTCTATTACTTTTCTTATTTTATTTTAATGTGTTGTGAAAATGCTTAATGTTTATTATAATGACTCTTTATGCAATGATATTCATGTTGAATATATATTTGTTGTAGTGTTTTTTTCATTTTTTTCAGCATGTATATTATCCCACTTGGATGACCATCTAGGTAACCGCGGGTGTAATATAAGTTTTATTTTTTTACATATACATATACATATATATATATATATATATATATATATATATATATATATATATATATATATATATATATATATATATATATATATATATGTGTATATATATATTTATTTAGTGGTCAATATGAGATATATGACCTAAAGGGTTCTTCTAGATGACCTTTATGTTGCTATGAATATCGACATAAATAAGATTGACAACAAGACAAGCAATATCCATTTTTTTCAGTTATATGACTATTGAGATTTTTTTGGAGGGCCTTTGTGCTGATATGTTTCTTTGACATATACAAGTTTGTATCGTTTGGTTTAAAGGAAACCAAGATTTCATTTCTTTAAAATCTTCTATTTTCTTATAATGACAAATTATGTTTCGGTTTATTTTTGTTCTGAGAACTCACAATTTTATGAATATTTAATTATGTATTTCTATTATTCTTCTTAGTTAATATTTTATATAATTGTATGGTTGTCCCATTAAGGCATGCTAATTTTATTTTATTGATTCGCAACTTTTCAGTAAATGTGAGCTCGATGACTTCTCGCGCTTCTAGAGACTTGTATTGCAACTTTGGATTGTAGTGATCATTAGTTATATCACAAAGATAGAATAACTATGAGAAAGTTTTACAAGTGTCCAAGGAATAGTTCAACATACGAGTGTGACTTCTTTAGATGGACATGTCAATGTGATGATTCTTTCCCAGAAAGTGATCAGTCGTGGAGAGTGTCTTTGGCAAAGTTACTCCGTAGGATTGATTGTTTGCATTTCAAAATTAATATTTTGATAATATTAATTGTTTAATATCTTTATTTTGATTTTGAAAATATTAACTGTTGTTTAATATTTTTTTATTTAAATATGACACTCAATAGGATGCAATGGAGAAAAACGATTCATGTAGCCGAACTCACTTAGTAGGATAAAAGCTTGTTGTTGTTGTTGTTGTCGTCGTCGTATTTTGATTGTCGAGTTACTAATTGTTAAGTGAGATGTTATTTCTAGGATTTTTTAGTTCTTGAGGATTTTGAATGTAATTTTTTATTTTCTTCTATAAATTATCAAGCATGGAATAATTATCTTACAAACAACACAACAATATATAAATAAAAAATATATATCCTTTTCATAAACAGCGACAACAAGTGTATAATAATAATAATAATAAAATAAAAACAACTTCCCTACAACAGTTTCCTCCCACAGCTGTTGTGGTGCAGCTTTCTAAAAGACTGCAACAACCCCATGCAGATCCTTAAAACTCCAAATTTTACATCCATACCAACTTTTATAGGTGCATGGGGCACATTTTTCTTTTTAAAAATTAAAATGACAGTATTTTCATGTGATATGAAAGATTTGAATGGTATAAATGTAATAAACAAAAGCTTAGGTGCTTCATATGTAAATAGATAGGAATACGAGTGATTATTGCGTACAAACACCACACATAAATTTACGTGCGGTGTCTGATCAGGACCACTAAAATACATCTTTTTGTATTTTTTTATTGTTAGAGTGAGACTCACTTTAATTTTTTCACTGTCCTGATCGGCGTGCGGTGTCCGTACGCAATAATTGTTAGAGCGGAGCTCACTTTAATTTTTTGTATATTTTTTTAATAAACTGTGGAAATTGTAATTTTAAACATTTGACAATATAGAAATGTGAAATTTCATATTTCTACAGCTTTGAAATCCAAATATTTACTTTTATCATATTAAATGTCACGTCAAGCTGAAGCTGTACGGCTTGAAATAGCCTAAACTATTGAATAATGAAATTGGCAATTTTACTAATATTGGCAACCTAATACTTCTATTTTTGGTATAATTACAAACATAGCCCTCAAGCCATTGCTATTTACGGAACTAGCACTCAAATTTTTTTTTATTTGACAAAAATGGTAAATGTAGGGTTAGGATTTTATTGTAAATTTTGATTTTTTCAGTGCAAATTTGAAAAATAGATGAAAGAGGTTGCTAGATTTGTAAATAATAATGTTTGCATGCTATTTATTTAATTGCCTTCTTTTTATAGAATGAGTGCTGAAAACTCATCCTTTATGGTTAATTATTTTATCTTTAACTAATATGTTGTGCATTCGAGCATTAAATAGTATTGTATGTAATTAGGGGTGTAAATGAGCCGAACGCGAGCTGTGCGAGCCCAGGCTCAGCTTGTGTTCGGCTCGTTCATATTTCAAGCTCAAAAAGTGTGTTAATGTTCGGCTCGTTTGCTTAGCGAGCCGAACACGAGCCGTTCACGAACAAAGAATCCTTTTGACAACCCTAATCACGTAGCCATAAGATGTTAATGATTGGGGCAAGATTCAAAACATCATTCGAATTTAAGTTAATAATTTTTATTCTATTTTCTTCATTAATCCTTTTAATTAATTATAAATCTTTGTAGCCTTGTAGTCAATTAATTTTTTTTAAATACTACTTATCAAATATATATATATATATATATATATATATATATATATATATATATATATATATATATATAT
>NEWO01000009.1:3445687-3469616 GCA_003013225.1 Phalaenopsis aphrodite
AACCACATATCTAATACCTAACCATTTATTACTTATACATATAATACTTTGTGATGTTAGTTTTTTGCATATTATATATGTAAACCTAATAATTTAACTACCAGATTAAGGGTCTGTTTGGGGCAGCTTATTTGGTGTAGTGACATTTTGAAAACACAATTGACCTGTTTGGAAAACTGCGTTTTGAAAACCTATGCGTTTTCAAAACGCCGAAAATAGCATTTTCACACCGCATCTGGGAACTCGGTGGCAACTGTCTGGCTTTTCCAAAAAAATTAAAATTTGTAATAGTCATCGTACCTAACTTATCAGCAGATTAGTTAATAAATTGCAGCTGCCCCAAACAAACCATAAGTAAATACACAAGAATTTTGTGGTATACATGTAAATACCCATTTTTTTAAAAATTATTTTCTTGATTAAAAATAAAAAAAAGGGGCGTTACATTCACGTCACTCAAAATAATATCATTTACAAATCAAACACCCTCTTTCTCCCGAAAAATTATTCCATACTGATCGGACATCAGGACTGTAGATCATTTACAAATCAAACACCCTCTTTCTCCCGAAAAATTATTTCATACTGATCGAACATCAGGACTGTAGATCATTTACAAATCAAACACCTGATCTATGGTCCTGATGTATTTCGGTGGGCCCCACCTAACTTTTTTTTTTTCTTTTTTAAAAAAAATGGAAATAATCCTGACCGTAGATCAGGATCGGACACCGCATGCAGAGATGCATGCAGATGCATGCAGTGTCCGTATGCAATAATTTCTCATTTCTCCCTCCTCATTTTTTCTTTTAAATGTATGGATTTAATAGTTAAAAAATGGTACCTTTATAAATAGCAAAGTTTGTTATGCTCTTTATGTAATTATCCCTCTCCCACAGCTTAAAACCCTGCCTTCATCCTTTTCCCCCTCCACCATGAAATCCCCAACTTCTCCGTCACCTAGTTCCAGAAAAGAGCAATTTTCAGCATAACTCTAAGATAATCCATTGGTTCTTAGAGAAACTATTACAAACTGAGAACCAATGGAGAAAATCGACGAAGCGCAGGAGCTCAACGGAGGTCTGAAAGGTTACTGGAATCCGAGAGCCTATCAGAAGCTCGATCGCAGCGGCCGGCGATCGAATAAGAGAAAAGTGAAGCTGGGAGGCGGGTGGAGGATTAAGGTATCTCCGAAGCTGAAGATCTTACAAGAGTTTTGGCCGAAGAGGATATTTGCCCTAATCCGGCAAGGCTACGTGCGCGCGATGTTGGGATTCGCCAGCAAGCTCTGGTACGGCAATGGCCAGAATGAGTACGTGGGACTGATTGGGGGCCCGTCGAGGAAGGAATATGAGGAGCGGTTGATTCTCCAGTTACAGAAACAGATCTCGGAGCGGAGCCGCCGTTACGCCGCCGCCGGGATCACCGGTGCCACGCGCTCCAGCGAGATCGGGTTGTAGGTGTGGTGGTCTGCTTCTAGGAAAAAATATCACATCAGTACTACGCACGTAGAGTAACGTGCGTAGCCAATGAACTCAAGCCACGAGACCCCGCACGACAGAGAAAAAAAACGGCGCAGTAACACGGGAAATATTTTCTCTCGTGTTATTCATGTGTTATAGTGTGTTATTCATGTGTTATTGTGTCTTGGGAATATTTCTGGTGTTATAATAACACAATAACACATCAATAACACATGAATAACACGGGGGAGAATATTCCCCCGTGTTACTGCGCCGCTTTTTTCTCTGTCGGGAATATTCCCATGGGTTATTGTGTGTTAATATTTTTGGTGTTATACTAACACAATAACACATCAATAACACATGAATAACACGCAATAACACATGAATAACACAGGGGGGAATATTACCCGTGTTACTGCGTCACTTTTTTTTATCTATCTCTTAGGGTATCGTGATGTGATTTCATTGGTTATGCACGTTACTCATACGTACGTAGTACTGATGTAATATTTTTTTCCTGCATCTAGAGAGCAATTATTGAGTGTGGACACCACATGTAAATTAGTTGCATTTTGTTGGTATTGCATTGCAATATCAATATCATCACAATACTATCAAAATATCTGAATCTTGTCCTCTACACATGTCTAAGTTGGAAAGAATTGTTTAATAGTAGAAGGTGAGGGCAATTACATACAAATCACCCAAAACTTGTTATTTATAAGCCATTCACTCTATTTCTTCTATTTTTTAAATTCTCACTCAAATATGAAAATTCATGATAAAACTCTAACCCAATTAAGTTCTCAATAGTTTGATGGTGGAACGTGTAAATATATTAGTTTCATAGTTTAAAAAAATCACTTGGATGTTTAATTTGACAATATCAATATTTTGGATGATCTGTATGTAATTATCCCTAATAATTATTGGTATCTATGCCTACAAGAAACATGCAACCCCATCATTTAGAGGGACTGATGCAAATTGAATCAATTGGTCCTAATGGAAGTGCAAAACTTATGGGATATACTTAATTGTACTATCTTTGTCATCATCTTCTGATTGACAAAGAAATCATTCATGTACATATGACTGAAGTCCTATTTATTTGCATATCAATATATATATATATATATATATATATATATATATATATATATATATATATATATATATATATATATATATATATATATATATATATATATATATATATATATATATATATATATATATATTCATATATGTCACCTTAGCTAATGTATGAGAAGGTATATTTTTTTTCTTTAGTTAAAAGTATGATATTTATGGCACCTTATCTATACATAAAGTGTGTATATCACTTTTTTTTTCCAAGTTAAAATAATGGAATTTTTTATGTGAAGAAATAGAGTTTTGGTGTTAATGTAAAAAAAATAGAGTTATGATGTTTGATATATACTTAAATATAAAGAAATTGGGTGGCATGTAAGTAGGTTTGATATTTTAAGAATTGATTAATACATAACAAGCAATGTTTTAAACCATCAACTAATAAGACATTTTCAATAATTAAGAACTATTTTCTTGCCAAAATTACCTAAGTTAGTTGCTTTTGTGTGGTACATTCACCAAGCATCACTTTTCCACATATTTTAGAATCCAATGCAAAGAATGTGTTTTTATCACCAGTCATATAACCCGAGCAACAGTTATCTAAATACCAAATACCTTTATTGTTTCTAATGTACATGCATTATGTCACATAAAATTAGGTAGTAATTTTAAGAAACTAGATCATTTGATCCCTTCTAAGAGAAACATGAATGCATGTTCTGATGAATTTAAGGACTTTTTTTTTTCCTTTTTCATTTTAATGATGTGTTCATGTGAGGTCTATGTAGGCATAATGATGCAATATGTTTAACTATTCTGCAAGAAAATTATGAATTTTTAGGAAATGCATGCATATTTTTTTTTGGATTTAAACTTATTCTTCCTAAAAGGGTATGCTTGTATATGTGTCACTTGATGTGGTGAAAATTGTGGTGTAGGATTACTGTTCAATTTTCTAAGTTCTACTATTTATTTTCTAACATTCTCACTTGCACTTTTAGTCATTCCTAAATGGACATGTTACCTTTGAGTTTGTTCTTAAAGACTTTCAAGCATATTTTCTAATCATGATATGCTTCTTCTAATTCAAAATGTTTGGGATTTTTATTTGCGGGTTCTTCCTAAAAGAGAATGCTTCTATTAATTTTGTGTTCTTGGAGACTTCAACACTATACAAAGTTAATGTTAAAGTGATTTAAAGGGGCCTAATTTCCATGATCCATGTGTTCATGGGCATTGGCCAGGAACTCGTGGGCCGTCGGGATTATGACTTTACCAGGCTTAGCTACAAATGGAGCTCAATTTGTTTAAAAATTATTTGCTCTACTAAGCTCCCTGGGCTAGAGAAATCACGCTTTGTAATGAGCTTACAATTTTTAAGGACTTCTTCATGCATATCTTGTGCTTTGGTGTTAATAATAAGACATGTGTCATAGGTACCCAACGCCAACGTCTTCCCCTTCAATCCTCTTGGTGACATCTTCCTTCATGAATCTAAGAAGAAGAAGAGTGTGAGGGAGGGGAGCTTGTAGAAATAGATTCATGGAACAAACAAAAATTTTTTCACCTGTGAACACCGTTTATAAGGGTTTCAGTGTTGTAACTCTGATATGCAGCAACACTGTGCTATCCTTGTACATGGTCAAATTGCGTAAGCCAATAGTCCAAGTTTTTGCTAGCTACAAAATGTTCTCATGGTATGATTAATGTGGCATCGTGGTGCTTGGTATCAGTATAATGAAGGTGAGGTAAGGCTTGGTCAAACATAATAAACTAATTTTAGGCTACACCTGTAATGTGATTAAGCATCAATGGAATTGATGGAGTGCCATAAAGCCAGGGGTTAGCACTGCCACATTGATTTGATTTATCGAGTCACACAGGTATTGATAGTTAAAAGATCCATTACATACAATTTTGCATGTGATAATAATGTATGATGCATAGGCACTAGTTAGGGCTACATTGCTAATTAAAGTCTTTTAGGCGTTATGCCACCAAATTTTTTTTGTAAAGGAGGCTGAGGCATGCATTACGGGAGTGAAAAGGACGTCTCTAGGTAATGATAGTAGCATTGAAATCTCAATAGATCTCTTCTTTGAAGAGTTAAGTCTATAAATTATATTTCATGATCTAGGGAAAGTTTGAAAAACTTATTTAATATAAGTATGTGTCCTTAAACGGTGATTTATATTCCTAACTTATTAAAAACTCGTGCTCTTCTATTCCATCATGTGGTAACTTTTCGATTATGATACTTACAATTTGAAAGATATTGATCATGATATACACTTGTATTTGGTTTCTTTGATCACTCACAAAAGAGTTGATTTCCAAATTTTAATCAAAAGTATTTCATTTGAATGATATGATATTCTTAACATTAATATATATATATATATATATATATATATATATATATATATATATATATATATATATATATATATATATATATATATATATAGTTGAACGATTCTTTTGAATTCTAAAATATTAAATAAAGAACAAGCTTCTGATTTGATATGATTCTATATTATAATTTAAGAATAACATTCTTGAACCCATTGTTCCTCCTCATAATAATGAGAAGTACAGGAAGAGGATTGGTAATTTTAATCTTTATGCCAATGTTAAAAAAAAAGATTTGGTTTATGTTGAAGTAGGAAATTAAGGTGGAGATTCTTGTGGATCATGGCCATTTTTTTCATGTGAAAGTCAAGAACACTCCCAGAGGAACATGTTCTAACTAGTTAATTACTTTATGAAGAATACCCAAGCATAGTCTCGATAAAAGAGATTTTGCTTGTATTATCGTAAACCTGAGGAAATAGGTTATCAAAGGAAGATTATTTCGTATGAGAAAATCTCGATGCTTCAAATCTCAAACTAAGTCATCTGACAGAGAGTGAGTCTCTTAGATCCTGAATGGGCAGTGGCTCAAAGGCATACGAAGCCCACAGAATAACCAAAATCATCTTGACGGGATATCTAAATGCGTCAAAGCACATCCAGGCCATAAGGGCATATGACAAATCACTGTATCCCAAAGGAATGATAGTTCATCGACATTGGGTCATCAAGATGATATTAATGAAGTCAAGGAGTGACAGAGCTCAAAGGGGCTCAACAGCAGGAAGGTAGTGTGATCCTAAAAGAAAGAGGTAGCTGGTTCGGGGTTCCACATACCAATCATCTCAAGCCACTGGGATCCTAAGTCTATCCGGTTGTGAAGGTAGTCGACCCAACACTTCCTGAGATCCCTAGTCAGCAATCCATTAATTGCATCGTCCATGGTGACCTCGGTAGCCCTAAGGTCAAAGGAAGGAAATTCTATCCTATGACTATATGCTGAAACTCCAAGAGATGGGACTCACACCTGCCAAAGTGGTGAGGATGCCTCAGGAAAGGAGAGAAGAGGAGGTTCAACTACAAAGCTGGAAATCATCCAAACAAAAAGACTTACAACCAGTCTAGGTTGGGGAGTCTTCAAACACCCTAGGCACACTAGACAACCATCTATATATAAAAGGTATGTTGGGCCAATCGGCTTGGAGAAGCATGAGGCATATATTCAAGACATGCAAATATGAATGCAATTATGTAAAGAGGTCCTTAATTAATATGAAGGCCTTATTAAATATGATTGGTTTATAGCCATGTCATGCATCTCATTTAAAATCTGGCCCAAAGGCCATACAAAAAAGTAAAAGTGTAATTTTTAAAATCTTGAACATTTTAATTCTAAATTTTAATTTTTTTAAAATATTTTATTAGGATTTTGTAAAAAAATCTTAGAATTTTTAAATCCTAAAGAACCTATATTGCATTGTGATTCCCAAACAAACCACAAAAATAAAAAAGAAATAATTTCAAGCATTCAGGCACGCAATAAGACAAAAACAAGCCAAATCAAATAAATAAAAAAAGGTCAGTGTCGTTGGGTTGACAACAAATCCCAGAAAAGAAAAAGACAGCTAGACTCTGCATATACATGCCCAGACCTAATTTTATACATCATTATAAAATATAGAATTAAGATACTAGACGCGAGCATTTGTTATTGGTCCCCTCAACGTGGTTCCCACATAAAAGTGCCCCGTGACCCATGCACATATCTTATTTCTACTACAGGACTCTTCTAGATTCTAAAAGGTACATATGAAAAGAAAAAGACTCAACCTACATAGAAAAAAAAGTCACCAGAGAAAGCTATACAATGTATAAGAAGTTGTGCATGGTGAGAAAGCTAAACACACTTTCAAATTAGAGGGTAAGTAGAAATCATTACATGCTACACTTTTTATATTGCACATGTGTGTGTGAATATAGAGGCACGACCTCTTGCTGAAGAATGCTCTAACACTCTACCATGCATATTAGGCTTGCAATCACACCAAAAGCATAAAAAAGAAAGATGTCTGGTCAGGACAACCAAAACAACATAGAACAATAACCAGGCATCAAAAGACTACCTAGCACCCTAGATTCTAGCCTAACACAACATTTAACAAAAAGTATTCTAACCTAGCACCTAAGTGCACAAAATAAAGTCTCCAGCTACTATATGACTTTAATGGGGTCGCAATGTCGGTCTCGTTCTAAAGATCCAAGGGATCTAAAGCACTTCATAAGAGATGGGTGACATTTTAAAGTATCTTCACATATGCCCTATATTATATAGTTTAAAAATTAGGTGGATATACTTATAATAATAAAAATCCATTTTTATACTTTTAAAATAATAGACCTACAATGCGAGTCCATGACACACATGATCCATGTTAGAACCCTTGGATCCTTAGCACAGTCATTCATGTTTGTTGCTCATGATATATAAACTCGCACTACTCGTGGAGGCATCCTCACGGGCAACGATAATATGAATGCATGACCAACAAACAGGTCCTTCTCCTAAAAAGTAAGATTAGCCATAAGAGCGAATGGGCAAACATGCAATCATGCAAAAATCTCACATTGTGATTGTTCGACCAGGGTACAAAAAAATCACAATGGATGCCCAGAAGGGAGAAGCACACATCACACAAATAGATGTAAGGATGCTACATGCAACATGACACATACGAACGGGATGTATCAATAAAACAAGCTACTTATGAAGAGGAATTACGATTGCCCGGGAACCCGAGGAACCATGAGACAAGCATACACTAGCTACAAGTGAGTTTGCATCGAGTAAAAAAATACCTATAAAAAGGGGTCACAACTTACCCAAGAGGCATTTACTAAGCACACATGCTAACATGCAAGATATGTAGCAGGCAAAGAGAAAATGCACCAAAAGTGGTAAGGGTGAGTATTTCGTGGAGGTAGTGACTCAGGAAGAACAGGCATGCCATGAAGGCAAAGACCCAAAAGATGGGTATGTCGAGGAGGTAGTGCCCGAGGATGGGCATGCCATGAAGGTGGAAGCCTGACAGATGGGTCTGCCAAGGGGGGCAGTGACCCGGAGATGGGCACGTCTTGACGGCGGTGATCCGAACAAAAGGACATGCAGAAGAGGTTATGACCCGGAGGCGGGCATGTCATGACGAAAGCGACCCGAACAAAAAGGTATGCACGAGGAGGCAGTGCCCAGAAGGTAGGCATGTCATGGTGGTAGTGGCCTAAATAAAAGGCTATGTCGATGAGGCAGTGAACTAGAGGTGGGCTTGTTGTGACAACAACGGCCATAATAAAAGGGTATGCCAAGGAGGCACTGATCTAGAGGGAGTGGTGATCCACACTGGAGAGAACCACCAACACATGTGAAAATGAAAATGAAAACATATACTGTGTAATATGAAGTAAAAGCACACAAGTACGCAAGTGGTCGATCGACCAGGCTGTGGTAAACAGTAAGACCAAAGAGGAGAGTGGATCGATATGGAGTAATTGATCCGACCTACAAGGACGGGTGATTGGGTTGGGATGGACGATTGAACCCATGATGAATGATTGACACATAACAGTCATTCAAACCCAAAAGATAGGGTGATCGGTTCGAGAGGGTTGTTAGAACCTAAAATGGGCGATCAACGCATATCGATCAATCAAACCCAAAAGATAGAGTGATTGTCCTGGGATGACATATCAAAACTAAAATGATGATCGACACATAGTGGTTGATCAAGCCCAAAAGTTAGGGTGATCGGCCCTGGACAACCGATCGAACTCAAGTGAGGATTGAGGATTGGACTAGGACAGCCGATCAACCTAAAGTGCTCACACATCACACGTATGATATGCAACAAAGGGTCACATGTAAAAATGCAACAAGATGTACCATGCACATTCAATGAAACATAACATGTTTGATGAAGCATGGAACTCGTCCTAACAACCTCATGTAGGAATTTAGGTTTTAGCACTTGGATTTGCAGCATAGTCGCCGCTGGCTTTAGCGTGACAATGTGGAAGGTTTCCCACTCTGATTTCTTGTCGGGGAAACTCTCCACCGTTTATAGGGCAGACTAGCTACAAAGCTTTTTCTACTCTACAAACCACCACGATCTTGTAGAATGGGCTAGCTACAAAGCTTTTCCCATTCTTTGCGATCTAACTCAACCAACCTCTCTAAGGAAGGTTAGGAGCACCAAAACCGTGGGAAATTGGGATTTCGACCTTATAGGATTTTGATCTAGGGCTCACAAGGGGAATCACTCTTAACCTTGATGGGAAGCTAATAGTAGATAGGTTCATCACTTAATAAACTTCATTAGAGCAAGTTGTTGACAGAGTCTCCACTCGAAAAATCTTAGAAGGCTACAAGCCTTAGAAGGTATAGGTACACTTATAAAAATTTTAAATGAATATAAGCCTCAAAAGGTACATGAATACTTAAGAATCTCAAAAGACTATAAGTCTCAAAAGTTACAAGTATATTCTAAGACTTCAAAAGGCACAAGCCTCAGAGGATACATACTTTTTTCTTTATGCAAAGTATATATGCTAACTTTGATTACATGTTTAAGAAGCTAAATATTTTCCTGATAATATAAAATACTGTATGTTTCAGAAGAGTTTGATGTCACTATGCTCTCGCCTGGGATAATATATAAATTTGAATATATTGGATTCAGACCAAGAATTATAATAAGTTTATCTTCCCTAGGGGGTAAGTTTTATCAAGTCAACTTTATTATAATAAGAAACAACATCCCAAAAGAAATCTGATATAAGCAACTTTATTTTGTGGAGGCAACAGTTGCTTGAATGCAATAAAAGTTCAAGAAATGGGGAAACTCTAGCTCAAGGAAATGGAACAACACCAACTCAAGATGTGGTGCAACAATGGCCTAGACATGAAAGTATTACTGAGTAACTGTAAAATATTTTGGTAACTTTTATCTCATCATGCAACTTTTAAATTAAAAGTTGTACTGCAGTATAAGGAATCAAGTGACATTCAACAGGTGCAATATGGAGTCAAAGATATGGACTATCACAAAGTGTATAGAGCTACATTAAATAGAAAAGGAGCTGCATAAAATAACACATGAACATATGATAAACTACATCAAACACAAGAAGAGCTCACAATCACAAAGTACTAAGGAAATGCCACCAATACATACATACATACACAAAATTTTAATTTGCATAAGGGTTATGCCCCTTCAAGTACTTCCAGTTTCTCCTCCTTTTTAAGAAGAAAGGAGATCTTCAGATGCTTGGTTGGTATGTGAGTTTTTGGTTTCAGCTTCAATGCAATGGTGCATCAGAAGAATCCCTTTCCATAAGCTTTAATTGAATTCTCCTACACATTGGATCCGTAACTTTATATTCTACTCTTCAAGGGCCTATATCTTTGCTTGAAAATCCCACAAATTCTTTGCATTCTGATCAAAATTAGCTATTGTCTATGTCAGTTCTACATAAGTATTCATCAGTTCATGGAGGATAATTCGGTCCTACACTTTTGTACTTTCTATGATAGTTGATCTCTGCAAACTCAGTTTTTCATGTTTTTTAAGAAAAGGACCAGAGCATCTTTAGTGAGTGTCGGCATTATCTCCTCAGCATTCTTATACTTCCACTGATATTTAGAAGGATGGGAATACTAGAACATTAACATCTTAAAATATGAGAAATCCCCTCTAAGAGGCATAAAAACTAGCCAAAAGAACTTCTGAGATCGCACTACACCAGCACAAAAGGATGCACAAAAATTGGCTAAAGGAACTTTAGGGGGGTTGCACAACAATAGTGTGGAGGGAGGCACAACAACTAGCCAAAGGAATTCTAAGGGTTGTGATACACCATTATAGAAGGATGCATAATAGCTAGCCCAAAGAAACTTTGGGGGTTACGCAATGCTAGTATAGAAGGAACAACAGTAAGTCAAAAGACTCTAAACACTTCAAAAGGAAAGTGTGCCCTCTCCCTTCTCTGTTTGGCCTATTTATAGGCTTAAAATGGTGGAAACAAGACCCCAAATTTGTGAAAAAAAAATGAAATTCCACATTTGGGGGTGTGACAGTCATCAGATTTTGCACAACTTGTGGTTGTCCTATCTGATTCATCAGTCTACCCTCTTAAAATCCCACATTCACTGTGTCTTGTGATTCCCATGTGAAGGATTTCACGATTCATGGGTCACATGACTTGCGGTCCAATTCAAGACCAAGATTGCTGACCTGGCCCACGAGCACCTTCTAAAAAAACATACATCCCCAATGTGACCTAATGCAACATGGTGGACCATGAAACCACCAATGATGCATGTCTGACTTGACTCAGCAACATGCATAACTGTTTGTGACCAACCATGACTCAGTTGACCTATGCACAATCTGTCACATGAAGTGACACACAATGACTGTTTGACCCATGCATGACCCACACTTGCACACCCACCACTCTCACACATGTTTAACATTCACCGTTCTCTATCATCGTTTGTCGCTGGCAAACTTGAGTTTTTAGAATTTTTATCATATTTTTTCATATTATTTTTAGATGGTACAAGCAAAATTACAAATAAAATAGAGAGAAAAATGATGTGTTATCAACAAATTTCATTTCTTAGTGCAAATCCAAGGCATATTGCATGGAACTCAATGTATATTTTAGCAAGAAATGTTCTATGTTTCTGTTCAAATTAAAAATTATGTAGAATTTCAATTTCAACAAACTTATAGTTAAACAGACAGGCTCGATGAGACAAACCCAATGAAACTAAAACTAGTCCAACCCAAGTCTATTCAAGCCCAAATCAAGTCATTGGACAACAATTGGAGGCTTTGAGTAGTTTGTTGAAGGGTCAAATGAACTCTAAATTTAACATACCTATAGTCAAATTGAGCTCTTGTTAAGAGGAATCCAATAAGTAAAAGATCACTTGATTCTGAGGACCCTAAGGCCCTTAGATCATTAAAAAAAACCACAAGAACAAAAAAAAAAAAAAACGAACAAGAAAAGTAAACAACCAAAAAACAAAATGCCCCTCTTTTGGTGTTATAAATAGACCTCCTCTCTTCACTCAAGGGAGAGAGGAGAAAAGAAAGATAATGTGTTGAATTTTAGTGTTGTTCTAGACTGATGAGCCGATGAAAAATTTTGGCCTACGTAACAGCCAACCACCATTGAACATCTCTCATTAGCTACTGTTGACCATCGTCAGTTGTCGTTGATTGTTGTCGATCATCCCTTGCTTGCTGCAATTAGTTAATCTTTTTTGTAACAATGTATCTGCAATTTAGTGTAATGAAATTTCCCAAATACAGTGTAACTAAATATCCCAAACACGGTGCAACGAAGTATCTCGATTATTGGGTAACAATGTATCTTGAATATGATATAAAGAATAATTCTATATTGAATATCCAGCAATAACTCCCAACAATAACAACTTACAACCCCTGTATTCAGATTATGTCAACTTTCTTTAAACTTCTAAAGTTTTATCCTTACATCGTATAACAACAAGTGATGTTTCTTTTGAGAAATGATAAACATAAGAAAAGGGCAACAACCACCAACCAATATTAACAAACTATGGCTTTTGTGAAAAATTGACATTATTGCGGCTCCCCATTATGACCTATGCGACTAACTACAACCTATGTAGCTCACTACTATTGTAGATTTAAACTATGATCTTCCTGACCAAATGTTGTTGTAGCTCCCCATTATGACCTACGTGACCAAGTAAGCCATCCTACATGGTAATTTGCTCTTATGGGGTCCAAATACAACTTTAATGGCCAACAAATGCTCCTATAACTACTAACTATGACCAACTACTATTATTACTTTCAACTACAACCTATATTACAAACTGACACTATTCCAACCACCAATGATAGCATTTGCGGTATACCACTTCTTCTATAGTAATTAACTACAATATTTACAGCCTAACTGTCATTATTATCCCTAATAACTACAGTCATTTTAGCCCAATCACAACTATGAAATCTGAAATACCATTCTATATTTATAATTATAGACTTTATAATTTCCAACTTCCTTGATTCAGAAGAAGAATGGACCAGTGCACTTACAATCACATAGGTAATTACTTTAACTAGGTTGGGCTCGGGGTTTTTTCCCTTTTATAGGGTTTTTCTACGTAAATAATCACAGTGTCTCCTCATGCTGTATTTATTTTATCTGTGTTATATCTTCTTATAACGCTGAGAAATTAAATAAGCACTATCCCACTATGAATTTTCTAGCACGTAACAAGTCTAGAAGTCTTTAACAAATTTAACATAGTTAAAAAATGTCTGATATAGAATATAACTAACATCAATGGATCTTTTTCAGTTATATCCATAAAAAATTTCAAATGGAAAGTTCTTTGAGCTTCTAGAAATAGTTATAGTATACACCACTCTAATGGAAATTCAGCCAAATGGAAATTATAGTGATAGGGAGCGGGAGATAGAGAGAGAGAGAGAGAGAGAGAGTTAAAAGAGGTACATGAGGAGGAAGAAGTTTTAGTTTTAGATTCTTCCTCCATTAGATTTCCTCCATGTTTCAAATGAGATGGCATTTTGGCATGTTTTTACTTGGGGAAAGAAAACTTAGAAATTCTCTAGGAGGGTTGTTACCCACTTATTTATGAGTCCATGAGTTTTTGTGTAGATTTGCTAGTTTCTTCGTTATGACTAATTGCTATGAAAATGACTTTCTCTAGACTTATATAAATGAACCCCTGAGATCATTTTAAAATCCATTGAAACCATTAAAAGCTTCTAAAAACTCTTCTTGCAATTTCTTTTATAGTTTCTTGTATTGATTTATCTACTATTTATTTACTATAAATTTTCAATAACTTAACAACACACTTTGGTTATATTGTTTAATATCCTAAAATGAGTTATTCAATAATTAAAACTGAAATATTTGTCATATAAAAACATTTAACATTATTATTATTATTATTACTACTACTACTTAACTTCATAACTTCATTGTTTTATTGTTGAGGCCATATCTTGGAGGACCTACTTTTTTTGGCTTGCTTTTCATCCTGTTGGGTTGTACTTGGAAGAAGAAAATATATATTAGGCTAGTTTATTTGAGAACTTAAGAGCAAAACAAAATATATATATTAGCTAGTTTATTTAGATTATGCTTTGGAGAAAATGAAGGTTGAAGGTTCACGATTAGAGACATAAACAAGTCGAGTTGAGTCAAGTTTTGAGTTAATCGAGCCATTTTTATTTGATTATTTGTTCGCTAGAACTTGAGATTATGTTTGGCTTGAGCTCATTAACTAAGCTCGAGCTCAACTCGAGTAAAAGAAGTCTAGCTTGAGCTCGACTCAAATACTCAAGCTCAAATAAAAACCTCGAGCTTGTTTCAATTGTTGAGCTCAATTTCAATTATAGATGTCAAAATGTTTAATATTTTCACAAGTAAAATGATTAAAAGTAATATCAATCGAGTTGACTTCACGAGTTCTTGAGTCGAGTCAATCCAAACTCGAGTTAATAAAATAATCAAGTTTGATAGTTTGAATTTCAATCTAAGCTTAATATCAAACTAGTGACTCTATAAACTCGGCGCTTTAGCTTATGAACAAGTCAGAAGTTTGAGCCGACTCACAAGTCAAGTTGACTCGCTTGCCCTACCCCTACAACCCCTCATGTTAATAGTGACACCCAAACAAGGAAGAGAGAGAATAAGCCTAGATCAAGCTGGCCCACATTAATCCAAAGCTGATTGGATCAATTTACATATTCATGGACTCAATGCAAGGCCACAAGAAACATTGATTAGAGTATAAATTCAAAATTTGATTCATGGAAGCCAATCGAATAGTGATTTAGTCAATTTATGAGCTAATGCCTGATTTCGAATTGTGCACCAAGCCAAAGGTGGCTGAGTCAATAATTTACCCAAAAGGGGCTCTGGATAATAAATATATACTATATAAAATACTCATAAGAAATATTCTCAAGACCTAATTGTTTCATAGCTATTTCTCATCAAGATATGAGAGTGAGATTAGGTCTAATCATACAAGGCTGCAATCCATTATGCTACTTTTTAGGGGCAATTACATATAAACCACCTGAAACTTGTTATTTACAACAACCACCCTCTTTCAACCTTTTTGCAAATTCTCATACAGTTTCATATTCCAGATCAGTGAGACATTGTAAATAATCTACATAAAATGGAAATGAAAGAAATGCTGAGAAACATCTTAAGAACTTGGAATAAATTCCTGCTTTATGCATAATAATGAAGCATAATACAAACACTGTAATGGAATAAACAAACCAGAACATAGACCATCTATAAAATCTAAAAATAATCTTAAAAATAATATCAGGCAGTAACTAAGGTGAAGAACAAAAGATGCTAAAGCTAACCATTACATCAGATCCACACATCTGAAAATCCTCACCATAGAAAACATAAGAGCACCAGGATGAACCCCCCCACCTTCCAAAAAACCAAAAGGGTTTATCGACGCCCATCCTGCATCGATCAACCACGACAAACTGGACGCCAGGACGAATATAACCGGACTGGACCTCGACCGACTCAACAGGACGCACCGCACACCAACACTCCCCCATCTTCAAGATAGCTGAGATATCTTGTGAAACTTGGAACCAGAAGTTCCCCTACACATAACATACAAGGAATTTTCAATTACTACTAAAAGTATACAAGAATCTAAGGGATTGTTTGGGATCAGTTTTGTTTTTGGTTGTCGTTTCTATTTTATCCTATGTTTTTTAAAACATTTTTGTTTAATGTGTTTTTAAAATTTTTTTTATTTTTTTTATTTTTAAAGATAAATAAACATACTTTCGAAAAAGCTCAAAACAATTTTTAGTTGTTCGAGTGTTTTAAAAAACAATCATAATATCGGAATCAAATACACCAAATATGTTTCATTTCAAATCAAAACATTAACAAAAAATAAAAATTAA
Source organism: Phalaenopsis aphrodite (assembly GCA_003013225.1). Lineage (NCBI taxonomy): Eukaryota > Viridiplantae > Streptophyta > Magnoliopsida > Asparagales > Orchidaceae > Phalaenopsis > Phalaenopsis aphrodite. The sequence continues at coordinate 3,461,655 of NEWO01000009.1, forward strand.
AAATTAAAAAAAAAACCTAAAGTAATCCCAAATGGTCCCAAAGTGATCCCACAAATATTTTTTATTATTTTAATTTTTCATTTTTATTTTATTTTATTTATGCTTTGATTTGAATCAAAACATGTTTGACTATTTAATTAAAGCAAGCTTGTTTTTACAAACATTCAAAACATCTAAAAGTTGTTTCGAGTGTTTTCAAAAACAATGTTTGATTATTTTTAAAAATAAAAAAACATATAAAATACAATAAAAAATGTTTTCAAAAAAAAAAATAAAAAGCAAAATTGATCCATGGCAAGTCTTAAGAAAACCTGGTATGATATTCTACCTCTAGCCAAATTTGAATCCACCAGAAGGAACAGAGTACTGTTCATTGGCACCAAAGTTGAATCCAGTCTGAGCAGAATCTCCAGTCGGCATGGCCTCATCCTCCTCTTCCAACCAGTAAGTCTCCAGTATCTTTACAGCCTTCTCATAAATCTCAGTGTTGTCATGGCTCTGGAGATTTTCAATCTTGTCCAGACCTTCAGCTTCATCAATCATCTGAGCATAAAGGTTCACCCCTCCGGTTGTTCCAAGGTTCTTCTCGGCCTCACCAACTTTAAGGATATTCTCAAGACCTTCCAAACAGACCGTTACAATTCTGGGGTCAGGGCAGACGAGAAGATCACACAAGGGCTTGATGCAGCCCTGGGTAACCAAAAACCTGAGCTCCAGAAGATAAAATTAGAGCTTGTATGAGAAGCATAAAATTAAACTAATTTGTATCCATGTAGGAAAATAGTGAAGGGAGGAAAGAAATACTTTATCTGATCATGGGTGCCTCCAGAAGTGGCATTTGAGATGGCCCATGCAGCCTCTTTCTTAATATCAAACTCTGCGTTTTGAAGCAAATCTACCAGAGGGCCAATAATATTAGCCTCAATCACGGCCTGTGATTAAAAATATCGAATCAGATTTATGAAATGCAATAGTTTTTATATTGAGTTTATTTCAAATTTTAGCAGTTTTCACTCATGATAGGTGATGGATGGAATAAACAAAATTTACACACAAGATTTTGACTTGTTTATATGTCTTAAGCACTTATAAGAAGCAGTGGCTGAGAGCCTTTATGTTTGCAAGAACAAATAAACCCAGAAAGTTCTGCATACAATACCTGTATTTGCTCTTTATTTCCAGCAGTAATGTTTGAGATAGTCCAGCAAGCCTCCTTCTTAATACTTTTCTTATAACTCTGTGTCAGCAGATTCAGAAGGAATGGAAGAGCTCCGTTTCCGATGACATACTGATCAAAGCATTACAAAATGAAATAAGAGAACGATGGGTAATATTCCAAAACTCATTAGAACACATCCAAAAGGTACAAAAAGTGGTTTCCTCAAACAAATTGATACAATTATAGAAAGATTGAAAGAATTTATCAAAATAAAGTAAATCTAAAATTAAAGTGATCAAAGCAAAAAAGGAGCTAGTTTAAATATTCCTAAAATTACACAACTAATCTTCTCAAAATAATTAGATATTTAAGGACATTGAAGTTCAAATTAGAAGCCTTAAAATAGTCTGGTAGTTTCAATAGGAATGTTTCTTCATCAAATAGGTCACAGTTTCTCAAACTGCGCCGCATCTTCGGATACAAAACTCACACCACAGCATTGGGTTTTCTTATCATCTATTAATATTTTTGCCTGAAAGTGCAAAGGGGTATGACAAGATTATCCATTTACTTGGATAACATCAGTGGTCGCTAGCAAAAACATAGCCTTGACAACATTACACTAGCTGAAAGTCGGAAGTTAAATTAACTGTCACAGCTAGTGCACATTAACAGTCACTCAAAACTTTGCCGTAAACACATCAGACTAGTTCGAAAGTCAGAAATTAAATTAACTGTCACTGCACATTAACAATGATAGCTCCTGGCAAACTGTAAGAAACAATTGAAGCTAACATTTCTGTTAGCTATTCATGTAGTTGCTAAAACTGTCTTGGTATAGAGAGAAAGTAATAAAATGAAACGCCTCTAATTTATGGGTTCAAAATGAAAATGAAATTAAATCCCACTAATTTATGGGTTCATGATGAATCAAAAGGCATTGGTTTGACTTATCAATCTTTGTCCTTTATTTAATATACTTCCTTTCAAATCTTAGTATTTGAACTTGGCCTTAGGAACACTTACGCATACCCTGATTTATTTTCTCATGTCTGTTACATACCAAAGGTAAGTTCCAATATTGGTATTGAAAATATATGGGGTATGCCTACAGCCACAAAAATATCCAAAACGAAGTTGGTAATCCCGGAAAAAAAAATGCCATTGCAGGTCCCAATAATGGGAAAAGAAAGATTGAGTTGATTTTAAGTCAACATTCGATTTTAAGACTTTAAAATAGCACAACCCATGAAATTAATACAAATTTGAAAAATGTTGCTGTTCATCTCACCATATTCGCTTCGGTTCATGCGACAAGACTGGATTTTTTTTTACTAGATATCTACATGACATCTTCAGATTTGTCTTCTTTAAAAACTCTATTACATAAATAGAGATGAAGCCATGACTAAAGTAGTACATACACTTGTCATCATAGCTTCCAAAGCTCAATGATTTTTTATCATCTTGTAATAAACAACTCAAAACTGCAACAGGACAGTATAAGTCAAACAAAAATAATTATTTTTTATCATTTGTATGTTTTATCATTTTCTTCCCATTTCAAGTTAGCTCACCAGTTCAGTTTGTTACTATTTAGCCTGCTAAATTAGTTTACATTACCGGTGACTGCAGTAATATTTCTATTAGCCACATTATTAGATGAAAGTTGACCTCAAAACGCTCTCACACAGTTTGGTAAATCATTCCATCCTGCCTCTGATTGCACAAACTAAAACAAAAAAAATTAAATGATACTAATTCTACTCTTTCAAAATAATAATAACAATAACGATAACAGCTTTTTTTTCTAGTCACTTGCAAGCCTACTAAAATCATCACTCCACGAACTAAATTAAAAAAAAAAAACAAAATAATCAGCTACACGGTCTGGCCAATAAGTCAGTAAGGATAATTGCCCATAAAAGCTATAGGAAAAAAGAAAATATTGCTTATGCCTGGTAATCATCATAACATGGCTCCTTAAATGACATCTAAGGTAGACAAGAATAAAGACAAGATTATCCTTCAATAATAATATAAAGATGACAATTTCCAATACATTTATATGTTTGCTATATACTTCGTACTATACCGATGCTCCTCTCCTCAACATGGTCCCTTCACCAATAAGCATGATGATCTGCAAGTACCCTTGACATATTCTTTTTTTCTGAATTTTTTTAATTCTCGATGTGGAATAAATTAGTACTAAATCCAGAAACTAGAACAATCATCAAGACATGTGTTACCCAAATACTCCACAAAAAAGAGGAAAATTTTTTTAAAAAAAATAGAAACAAAAAAGCAGTTCTTATGATTGGGGAAAATCACTTCTGGTTGATCAAATTTTGACCATAAATGGCGACAAACAACATAACATTCCAATCAATGTAGATTTAAATACAACCCTTTTTATCTAGCTCTTCATTGCTTTATGTTGATATATTCAAGGATATAAACTTTTCACTTCATGAATCATGAGTTAATAGCATTTGCAAGTATATCACTTCTAAATGTTAAAAATCACAAAGTTCAATATTGCAAGCCTTGCAAAAGGTCTTACTGCGATGGAAATTCATTGAGAATTGAAATAAGTCCCCATTTACAACTTTTAAAAAGAAGGGAGGAAAACAATTTACAAGTGAAAACAACGTCGAAATTATCACATGAATCATCCAAATTATCACATGAATCATCCGATTTCTTTAGTTTCACACTCTAACTAATATTCTGTATCTTCCATTTTTTTCTTTTCAAATCTATCTACCTTTCATATTTCTCATACATTTGCATTTCTTTCAAATTTCCGCAACAGTATCATGTTACTCCCACGCGTCTTCATCATTACAAAGCCCATAAAACAAATACAATAACAAATAAATAAGAAAAGAAATTATATTCAATCCATGAACCGAGTTTTATCATAAATAACCAAGTAATTCAAAAAAAGAAAATTTGAAACTTCAATTATAAAAAAGTCAGAAAATGAAGAGTAAAAAAGCATTGCCAATACCAGCAAAAAAATCATAGTTACAATCCATTATGCCCTCTTCAAAAATTTGTCTTGCTGCGTCCTTCTCATTAGAATGAATAATTTGTGCAGCTCATTAAGTTTAAAGAACAAAAACATACATAAAAGCGAACAAATTAAATAAATAAAAGAAAGAAGTATTCAAGCTCTGTCCCCTACTTTACACTAAAATAAGTGATTCACAAAACACAAAATGGACTATAGGAAATGCAACATAGAATATATCATTACTGGTAAAAAAAAAAGCATCTCCAGTGTTGATTGACAAACAACACAATCACAATACTGATCAACTGTTGCAAATTCTTTTGATCACGAAAGACTTTCTCTAGGTTTAAATGCCTAATGCAATCCAAAATTATTGTGTCCACCGAACACCTTATAGCCCGCAATATAAGTTTTATCAAGGACTACTTAATAAAATTGGATGAATCAGACGCTAAAATGAAATCTCCAAAAAAACAAAAGATGGAAGAAATTAGAAAGCACGCTGCTGCTAATTTCTTACCTGTGTTTGAATATCATCTCCAGTAACAATGTTGCCAACAGTGCGAAGAGCAGGAATTAGAACTGAAGGTGATGGATGGCTGAGGAAGCCATTCAACAACAACCAGATCAAGGAAAAATTTAAATAAAAGATTGGAATGAGGGCGAAGAAACCAAAATAGTAACATATCAAAATGGAAATATCATGCAGAAAAAAATACATACTATAGAAGTTCAACCAGCCGAGGCACAACTTCAGCTTCAATTACAGATTGGATTTTGTCATTTGTACCATCAGAAAGATATGAGAGAGCCCAGCATGCATCAGTGAGGACTTCTTCATCAGTAGAATGAATGAGGTGTTTAAGTGCAGGGAGAGCGGGCTTTGTCTGGTCCAAGGAAAACTCAGTTAGGCAACGCAAAAAATAAAATAAATGAACATTTACATACACACCACTCAATTTTTATGAATTTTCACAACTAACACATAAACTTCAATTTTTAGATAGACCGCCGCCTTACCTACGCATGAATAGGTGTATTTCACATTTTAAAAGTTAAAATGGTGGTATTTTTTATGTGATATAAAAAATTTGGGTGGTATACATATAGAAAAACAAAGTTTAGGTGTTAGATATGTATATACATAAGAATTGGGTGCTATGCATGTAAATGCCCCTAAAATTTAAAAAAAAAACAGCTCACAAGTATACAGTAAACAAGCACATGCATGATGCCAAACCTGCTCAAAGTTGGGTTGCGGCTTCCCCCTGCAAAAATTTGATAAAGTCCATGTGGCATTCCTAAGCATGGAAAGCTTAGCATGGTCATTCAGCTGAGCCAGCAGTGGCATCAATGCACCATTGGCAAGAACTAGATCCCGACACTTCGGAGAATCACCAGCAACATTCCCCAATGCCCATACAGCCTAGACATTAATTTCCAAATGAGAAAAAATCAGTAACAAATTTATAGGTAAAGAAAGGGTAAAAGGAATAGTGCTCCTAACCATACTATCTTATTATATATTAAGCAGGCAAGGAAGGGAGAACTACTAATTGCTTTAGAAACCCTTCATCCCTCAACAGTACTTCCCAAATTTTGAAATATTAAAACAAAATTTATTTGTAATAAAAGTCCACAAGAAAACTGAAGTAGGATTTCAACTTCTCAGTTAAGAACCAAAAAAGCAGAGTTGAACAATGATTTTTTGGGCTGTAATTCCTAATCAAATGTAAGAAAACCTTCAATATGGAAAAAAAATATAGTGGGGTGGAGTAGTTGAAAACATTCCAATGGTCATTTTTCGACTAAGCAATTATGGGATTAATATGCTCATCTATACCTTATAATACTAATTGTTTAATTTGCAATGTATAAGTTAAAAAATAAGTGGAACTTTAATTTTAAAAAAAAGGTATGATTAATGACTTCAAATAAGGTGGTTATATTTCAATATTAACCTTCCATTCAAAGGAAAAAAAAATCATCTAACTTCATCAAATATAGTGATTTTTAATTAATTTAGCTTATAAACCAAAAAACAAATTTGTTCGCCACTTTAGCTAGCCACTTTAATACAACCAAGTTTGGCCTAAGCTGAAAAGAGTTTTCTTTAACAAGATCCTCATCTCAATGAAACTTTGATGAATATTTTAAATCCGTAAAATACAATGCAAATGGTTAGGAAACTTTAAAAATCTAAGAAATGGTGGTTGGTGGAACAATTCATATAATGCTAATGGGAAGGTTCAGTACGTGATGTTCAGATTATTTTCATTGAGATTTGTACATTAGTAATGTCAAGCCTAGATCAAAAATATATTTTTTTATATATAAATAAGTTAATATTTCATTGAGGTTGCAGAGCGTTGAAATATAAAAATACAAATTTCAATGCCAAAAAACTGTCCAAGATGGGGCTGGCAAAGAAGGGGATATTATTTTCTCCTCAAACTGGTGCTTTATATTTCAATTAATTCCAAAAATCCTCAAGTCCTAATTGAAACCATATTCAGAAACAAACGAAATTAAAGAAAGCAGAAACATATACCTGCTCTCGCACATCATCACTTGGAGAACGAAGAAGCCTAACAAATATAGGTACAGCCCCATGGTCTATCACAACTTTGGTATTATCTGAGGTCCCTGAGGCAATGTTGGTAAGTGCCCAAGCAGCTTCAAACTGCAACAAAATTCTCATGTATTTGGATATAATTATAAATTAGATTTGGACAAGTATGAACTGAATCCCTTATCCAACCTGAAGCTGCGGAAAGTCATCTCTTGTAAGAAACTCAACAAAACGGGGAACAACACCAGACTGGATAACCTCCTCAATGGGAGGGCTGCGTTCTGTTTGAAGAATTGAGCCCCATATCAGCAAAGTAAACAGCATGAAATTTATTTTAAATAAAACAAAAGTTTAAATAAGAAAACAGAAAGAGCTGATCAATTATGCAATACCTATTGATAGTAATTTACGAAACTGCGTTGTTGCTTCAAGCTGCAACGAGCTGTCTTCCGAGCAAACCCCGGAAATCATAGCCGGAAGACTCTCTAGCTGTGACCCCAGCACCATAAGAAAGCAATTTTCATTAGAATTCAAACCATGGCCATAATAAATAAGTGCTGGTAACCGGTACAGCACGAAAACCAAGGAATAAAAGGAAAAAGACTAGATCGCAATTAGATCGAAGAAAAAGTGAGACAAGATGGGAGTGCAAACCTTTTTCTCGACGGTTGAAGATTGGATAGAGGTGGGGAAGGGCTGCACTTGCATGCCTTCGCGACGCTTCTTCTGGAGGTTCTCCTCCCGCTTACTCTTACGGATCTCGACCATGTTATCCTCCCTCCGCCGCCGCCCCTCCTCCGCGTCCACCGCTACTTTGTATTTATTTCGGCGGACCTCCGCTCGAGCGCTTGGCCTCAGCGACATCTCCGCAGATGATAACGATCGACAGGAAAGAGATGAACGCTAGAGAATCGAGGGGAAGAAGCCGCCGCAGTTGTTGGCGATCGACAGGCAAGAGATGAACGACAACAGTAAACGCGGGGAAGAAGCACGAGACCAAGCGAAACCCTAAAAAGGCAAAGCAACCATGTTTCCTTGTTTTTTCTTTTTAACAAGTTCCACAATTTAAAATCATAGAAATGTATTCAGAAAATGTTAATACACCCCCCATTATTTTATGTATTTATATATCTGTCAATTAAAATTTATATTTACAAATATAATATTTAAAGCCTACATTAGATTAATAAAAATAAAGGTAAGAAAATA
>NEWO01000009.1:3478505-3494505 GCA_003013225.1 Phalaenopsis aphrodite
TGTGTGCACACAGATCTTCACTGTGTATCGATCCCACAAAGAATAAGTTTAACTTCAAATTAAATTAAAGTTTTAGTTTACTAATTATCTGCATAGCTTGAAAGGATGGAGGTTAAGTAATTTCAAAGTTACTAATCTTAAATTTTTCAAAAGTAAAAAGATCTAAGTGAATACTAAGTTATTTGTGAAGTTTTTTATCAATTGAATGATTATCCCCTAAATTGGACCTTAGAAATTAGGTTTAACATGGTGATAAAATTGTGGATGACAAGCAAGAACAAATCTTCTCCTTATCAACTCATGGGCATTTAAGAAGCTTTAGGAATCAAACAGGTTTAGTTCCATAAATAAAGTTGTTTTCATATGATTCTAAATTTTCATTCATGGTTGCACTAACATAGAAGTAATATCCATATTCTCTCAAAACCCACTACCTACCACCATACAACTAGATCACAACATATATTAACTAATCAACTGGATAGATTAAAGGTCAATGAAGAATATAAGGTTAAAATATTACTACTATGAAATTTAATTTAAATTGTAACATAAAAGTTAAACATAAGATTCACAGATACCAATTCAAAAGATAAAATGAAATATACTCACTACTCATGCTTTGAAATAACAAAACATAGATTTTAGTCATCAAATAATAAAAAAACAGAGTTTATGGATAAAAAACCAGATGAGATACACCAAGGAAAGGTTATATTGGACTTCCTTTCTCCTACAAGTTTTTTACCAAATTACACAAACAAATTACACTCAGTTCCTTCCACACTCCCCTCATAAATGTCTTTCTATTTTTAGACAAGTCTATTGTCTCTTATCTTTACCGGATATCTCCTCAAATGATTTGACAAAGTGCATATAACATTTCCCTCACAAAATGATGCAAGTGAACTGTCAAAACCACCTACGCGACTGACCAAATGCCTAGGTGTTACTTTGTGTTGTCTAAGAATTGTTTTGTGGTGCCCAAGTGCTACATTCTAATGATTGGGTGTTGCAAGTTAACTCATAATTTCCAAGGTCTTTGTAATCTTGCATAGTCTCTAGAATGTTGGAGCTTAGGCGCTAACTAGGGTGCTACACGGCCAACATCCACATGTCAACCCTTAGTTTAGGCGCATACTATCCTTAGCTCATTTTTAATTATTTAATCTCCCACCAATCTTCTTAATTATATCCTGAAAAATGTAATGCAAACTTCTTCCAAAACTGTAAATTTAACATAAAAATAAGCTAAAACTTAATATGAAAGATCACATTTACACTATACGTTAAATTCTCCCAAACTTATAAATTACTTGCCCTCAAGTAATCTCATATCTAAAATTAGACTCAATTGAACTATTTAGTAACACTAATTCTAAGAATTTTTTATTCTTAAATAGTATCATATAATCTCTTATAAACATATGCAAATATCATTTAAGAATTTAATTTTCATTGGTTCATACTAGTTTAATATTTCTTTTAGTTATTTCTTTCACTAGCATAATGAAACCTAAAATACTTAGTTTTGTTTGACTTAGATAACTTCAATAATCAAAGATAAGTTCAAGTCAATTGATTTATCAATGAAGTTACCCCAAAACTCATCAATCTTCTTTTGAGTATATGTCTGAGAATCTCATTAAAAAAACTTTTAAGTTTTATAAATCAAGAAAAGAGTAAGACACAATCTTTTGATTTTTTTTTATATGTTTAACCTCAATATTTTTCTCAAAGACTATAATTTTTCTATCCTTTGAAATATGAGCCATTTAAAATTTTCTCCTTTTAGTTTTTATATTTTCTTTTCTTTTTCACTACGAATTATTATATCTGGTTACACACAATCTCCCCTTAATATATAATTTTATTTATTTCTTAATGTATATTTAAAAATATTATAAGTCATTTGAAAATTAAGTTTCAATTAGAGTATTTGAGTTAAAAATTATGTACTTAAATACCTCTCCTTAATGAAGACTTCGTATGATAAGTGTAAGAGTGATTATAAAAAGTTGTTAAATTTCTATCAAATTAACTTTAAATCCAAATTTTAAATAAATATTTGCATTAGATTTTATGTTATTATATAGATGTATATATAAATCACTTTTAGGCAATTATTAATGTATATTTTCCCCCAAACTTATTTTCTATCCTACACATGCCACATAGGAAATTTCTACAAATGAAAAGGGGAATAACATGTATAAGCAGAGAATTTGCACGAGTAGAATCACATATATAAATAAAATTTTTCATATCACATGAAAATATTACAAGAAATAAGTCTACACATTATACACAACAAGTCAATATTGAAGTAAACATAAAATAAAGTTTAACAAGAAACATAACATTACAACACAAATAATCACAAAAATCTCCATATAGTGCATATTATAACATAAAAACATATATAAGAGTCTATAACACCATATACATCATATAAGAAACCACAAATCAACACAAATAAGATCATAATCTAGAAAAGCACAAATCTAGAAACACTACCATCATAACAAAAAAAAACCTAGCTTTAAGAAATGTACCATTATCAAACCTTCAAATGTACCACCTAGCTTTAAGAAACTTTCTCTTGAATTAAATTTTTTCATAAAAAGAAACTTTTGTAATGATTGGAAGCATTTAAGCTTACAAATTTCTTGCCAACAAAAGCAGTCACCTCCTTATCCCCTTAGTTTTGAGATCCATTTATTATAAATAAATAAAGAAGATTAAATAAATGAAAAAAGGTCAAGGAACTAGAAGAGGATCAAGAGAATGCGTAAGAATTCTCACATATATTCTTGGAAATTCTAAGCTCTTCGCAAGCTACCACCTCCTTCTCAATACTTTTGCTTGGCAGGTAGGGCAGGAAACAATCTAGTGAATGAGAATAAAAGAAATGAATTCAACTTAAAATATGAGTCGGTGCCTAGGCACAACGTTTATGCGCCAAACCAAATCTGAGTAGTGCTCTTGTGTTTGTAGTGATTTAGCGCCTACTTTCTATATGCAACACTTATATGGTAAGATTTAGAACATCACTCTAGAACATGCACATCACAATTTTCACCCAACAAAGCACATACAATCAAATTAATTCTGATGAAGCAACAAAACAAGCACTTTACACAACATAATTCAAATCCAAAGCAAATTAAAGTAAGAAAAAAACTAATCATGATAAAATCACAAGATAATGCTTGTGATTCCTCCTAAAAAACATTGGTTTTATGTCTTCAGCCATACAGTGTTTGTTTTACTATTTGGGATGATTCAAAGTTAGGGTCTCTCTCAAGAAAATCGTACTTCCTCCAAGATATAACCTCATTCTCTGGTCATTAACATTAAAAACATAGGCAATTTTTCTATCTTATATATCACAACACCAAAAGGATATACTTTAACTACAATAAATGGTCCAAACAACTTGAACTTTAGTTTTCCTAAAAATAATCTTTAATCAAGAATTGTATGGCAAAATCTCATGTCTAGGTTTAAAATCCTTCCCAAGAAACTTCTAATCATGCCACCTTTTCACTTCTCCTTATAAATTCTAGCATTCCCATAGGCTTCCTCTATAATTCCTTCTAATTCATTTAATTAGAACAATCTTTTCTCTGCCAACTCTTTTATATTATAATAGAATTCATTAACAGCCCAATAGGCTTTAAACTCTAGCTCAGTGGGTAATGACAAGCTTTACCAATGATCAACCTATAAAAGCAAATTTTTATAGTGTCTTAAAAGCTTTCTTGTAGGCCCATAATACATCATCAAGTTTCAATGACCAGTTCTTTTCACTAGGATTAGCAATTATCCATAGATTTCTCTTAATTTCACTATTGTGCTACTAATTTACTAGTCTAGGGATAATAAGTTCTAGAAATCTTATATTTTATCCCATACGTAACTACTAAAGTTTCTATCCTTTTGTTGCAAAAATGGCTCCCTTATTCACTAATAATCACCCTAAGTATTCCAAATTGCCTAAAAATATATTTGTTCAAGAATATTTTAGCACTCTGAGAATCACAATTTGGTAGAACCACAACTTCTATTCACTTAGAGACATAGCCTACTGCTATCAAAATATAAAGATTTTCTAAAGAAGGTATAAAGGGACCCATGATGTCTAGTTCCCAAACATATAAAATTTCTACTTCCAAATTGGCTAAAAATATATTTGTTCAAGAATTTATTAGCACTCTGAGAATCACAATTTGGTAGAACCACAACTTCTATTCACTTAGAGACATAGCCTACTGCTATCAAAATATAAAGATTTTCTAAAGAAGGTATAAAGGTTCCCATGATATCTAGTTCCCAAACATAAAAAATTTCTACTTCCAAAATATAGTTTAAGGACATCTCATCTCTTCTAACAATATTTCCTCCCCTCAAGCACCTATCACATTTCTTAAATATAATTATTAACAACTTTAAATGGGACAGAACAATAAAATCCATTTTGAAAAATTTTAAAGGAAGTTCTAAATTCTTTAGAATGTCCTCTAAATTCAAAATTGTGATAGACTTCAAATAATCTCATCTAACTCTTATAGTTGGACAACCACCTAGCAATATGATCCTTACACTTTCTAAATAAATATAGTTCACCCCAAAAGTTAAATCTGGCATAAGAAATGAACTTCTTCCTATGTTTATGTGACATATCAAAAGTTATAACATTATTAACAATATAATTTACTATGTCAGCATATTAAGAAATATTTTATTAAAAAATAAAAAGAAAATATTCATGGGGAAAGTTGTCATTAATTTCATTAAGTGGGCAAAAAAAGTGTCATGCTCTAATCTGGTCAAATGGTCTGCTACCTTATTTTTTGTGCATTTTCTATCTACTATCTCTATATCAAATTCCTGTAAAAGAAGTACCAAACATATCATTCAGGGATTTAGCATCCTTCTTAGTTATAAGATATTTAATAGTCGAGTGGTTGGTATAGACTTTAACTTTAGTGCTTATCAGATAATACATAAATTTGTCAAATACAATAATTATCACAAGCAGTTATTTCTCCGTGGTGGTTTAATTTATTTATGCTTCATTAAAAGTCTTACCCACATAGTATATTACATGATAAATATTATCTCAATGTTCTGCTAGCACTGCCTCTACAACATAATCACTAGCATCATATATTAGTTCAAATGAAAGTTCCCATTTTGGTCTACAATAATAGGTGTAGTGACTACTTTTTCTTTTAAAGGTTCAAACGTTGCATGGAAATTTTCATCAAAATTAAAAGGCACAACTTTCTTTAATAAATGACATAACAATTTTGATATCTTAGAGAAGTCCTTAATTTAGCTACCATAAAATCATGTGTTAGCTACCATAAAATCATGTGTGCCCAAGAAAACTCCTAGTCCCTCAAACATATATAGATGGGGGTATTTTTTCCATAACTTAGATTCTAGTCAGGTATACTTCCATCCCTTTCTCTGCTAACTTATGCCCTAACACAATCCATTCCCTAACTATAAATTGATATTTTTCTTAAACCAACAATAAATTACTCTCTTGACATCTTTATAAAAAGTTTAAAAGGTGTTTAAGACATGCATCAAATGATGCGCCAAAAATAGAGAAATCATTCATAAAAATTTCAACCCTTTTTTCTACTAAATCTAAAATGTTTACCATAAAAAATATTTGAAAAGTGGTTGAGATATTGCATAATCTGAGTGACATTCTTATAAAGGAAAAACTTTCATAGAGACTAGTGAAGGTTCTCTTATCGCAATCCTCTAAAGCTATAGGAATTTGATTATATCCCAAATATCCATCTAAAAAGCAATACTAATGATTTCTTGCCAATTTATCTATCTGGTCAAGAAAAGTCAAGGGTAAAGAAAAGGCAAGCTAAGAGAGTTGGCTATCTTCCAACTTCTTCTTCTTTGTTTCCCCTTCTTCTTTGACTACTTCTCCATTCTCCAACAAATTTTCTGGAGAGCACGACTAGGAGAGCTTCATCCTAATGTGGGGGAAGAAGGATTCCAGCGAGGTCACTATCTCTCCGGCAAGGAGAGCATCATCCTATGTTGGAGAAGGAATACTCCGAAAAACTTTTCTAATGATTTTTCTATTGAGGAGAGCTTCCTCATTTCCTTAGGGAAGGACCTGTGTGGGCTTCTCTCATACTATTAGAAGAGCTTCACTCTACTATAAGAAACACATCCACAACCTTCGCATTGGTGAGATTCTCAAAAGCCCTTACATTTTCTTTTTTAGCCAACCATATGAATAGATTTTACTATGTGCTTATGGGTTTGGTCATCCACACGAGGTGGATCCGACCGACCACCCAGTATCATCTAGCTCAATCGATCGCCCATTATCAAACGGTTTGATGGTCAGCCTGGTTACACTCCTTTTGATTGACCAGTTTTGAGATGTCATCGTGGGTTTAGTCGCCCATGCTAGGCAAGTTGGACGGCCAACACAAGTCGGCACAACCATTGATTGATTATTTATATCTTAGAGAAAGCCCTAGGTTAGGAAGCATATATTTGGCCAATTCCTTGCAAATTCGAGTGAATTCCCATTACAAGCCTTAGCCTGAATCCTAACGGGTCGGAATCCTAATTTCCCATAGCTTTGGTGCTTCTAATCTTCCTTGGAGTGGTTAAGAATAGTTCAATCTCGAAGAATGGGAAAAGCTTTGTAGCTAGGTCATTATACGTGATCGTGGAGGGGTTGTAGAATAGAAAAATCTTTGTATCTAGTCTATCTTACAAATGGTGAAAGACTTCTACTATAAGAAATCAAAAAATGAAGTTCTCCACATTCCTCGTCAAAGTTAAGGTAGCCATGCCACATATCCAAGAGCTAAATCCCTAGGCACCGATGTGAGAGTGTTAGTTTAGTTTAACTTGTTATTGGTTGTGATTGTATCCTCGTGGGTTTGGTTTAATCGCTTCTTGCACATTACATTGTATGATTGTATCATCTTGGGTTTCGTTGCCCACGCTAGGAAAATTGGTCGTTGATCCTAGTTGGCCCAACCACATGCCTATTAATTGGTCAATTATGCATGAGATTTATATGTTGCATGTCACACACAACACTTCAGTCCGGCCGTCCCAGCCTGGTCGACCAATCACTTCGGTCTGACTATTCTCCCCTGCCTGGTCGATAGGCCACTTCGTTTCGACTAGTTGCCCTAGTTGGGTAGACCAATCAATTTAGTTCAGTCGGCCACCATAGCCTAATTAGACCGTTTGGCTACTTTACCCCGGGTTGATCACCTTGATCGACTCAACGGGTCGAACAACCAACTTCACTTGCATAATATGTGTGTTTGCATGTGCATTAATGTTGCTTGCATGCTATTTTGTATACTCATCATCACATGATTGAGTTGCATTTTGAGTGTTCATTCATGCACTCACTCCACTTGGATGATTCTCTCAAGTGAGAATCATCATTCTCTTGAGTCAATGCCCCTTGTGGTACACTTACTCACTTGAGATAATTCATCCAAGGCATGCTCGTGCCTTTTAAGCCACTGCCTCCACTGCTTGCACACTTCCAAGTCACTGCACCTCGTGCACACCAACCCTCTGAGTCATTGCACCCCCTGCACACTCAACCCTATCAGGTCATTGCCTCCACGACACACCCATTTTTTTAGATTGATATCTCCATGACACGCCACCCTTTTGGGTCATTGCCTCCACAACACACTAATCTTTCGGGCTGCAACCACCACAACATGCCCACCGTTTCTGGGTCACTGCCCCCACAATACACTCATTTTTTAGGCTGCTGCCTCTAAAATACGCCCACCCTTTTGGGTCACTGCCTCTATGGTGTATCCACTATTTTGGGTTGTTGTCTCCACGACACGCTTGTTTCTAAGTCATTGCCTCCATGACACACTCCTTACAACTTTTATCATATGATTTTCTACATTTGCATTTGTATGTGTGCATGGATAGCGAGTCAAGCTCATAAGATGAGTGATATTGTGTTGGTCGCAATATCTTATGAACATTACTTGTTGGGTCGATTCCAAAGAGTAGTGTGAGTTAAAGCATCGAGATTGACACAAGTATGAATGTGCTAAGG
This sequence comes from Phalaenopsis aphrodite, assembly GCA_003013225.1. NCBI lineage: Eukaryota > Viridiplantae > Streptophyta > Magnoliopsida > Asparagales > Orchidaceae > Phalaenopsis > Phalaenopsis aphrodite. Next base: position 3,486,613 of record NEWO01000009.1, read on the forward strand.
ATCCAAGGGATTTAACTCATGTTACCTTGCATGTTACGGGTTTGCATTTAATGACCCTTATTTTAAAACTAAAAAAATCTACTTATTACATTCGCCATAATCTTAAAATTATACATGTAGCAAGCTAGACCATATGTAAGGCCAACTCTTATTCAAAATCCTTTATAGGTGACACCCTTTAGATCCCTTGGATCTTTAGGACATGACCGGTATGATGACCTTGTCAAAATCATATACACCCGGAGACATACCTTGAGCACTTAAATGCTGGTTAGGGCATTTTTTGTTAGATGTTGTGTTAGGCTAGGACTATGGTGCTAGGTAGTATTTTCGACGCCTATGGATATTATTCTCTGTTGATTTGAATATTCTAACCAAGCGTCACTTTTGTGTATTTTTGTTGTGCTTGCATATTTGATATGCATGATAAAATATTATGGCGCTTTCTGCAGGGAACCGTGCTCATAATATATGCACACACATAGGTACTATCAAAAGGAAGCTTGTAATGATTTCTACTAACCTTTTTCTTGCATGTGTTATTTAGCTCTCCCGATAAAAAAAGTGCATAACTCAGATACGATTGCAAGAATTAGTCTGTGTTAAAAGTTTTTTATAGGTCGAGTTTTTATTTTCTCTTTCAAATATATTTGATAAAATCTCTAGAATGAGGCATGGGTTTCGAGGTCGATGACACATCGAACCACATGAAGAGGATCAAGAGCAACAACTCGCATCTTGTACCTTTAGTCTAAATTTTTTATATTTGTATAGATATAGGACTAAGCATGTATATGCAGAGTCCGATGACTTTTCCTGCTTTTCTTGGAATATGCTGCTGACCCAACGACATTGGTCTTTCTTATATTATGCACATTTTACATTCTATTATCTGTCTGTATGCTTGGATTGTTTTCTAGTTTCTTTCTGGTCTATCTGGGAAGCTACGAAAATATAATCTATGCTCATTAAGGATCTTAAAATTATAAATTTTCTACTCAAAATCTTAAAAATAAATGATTGAGATAATCATAATTTTAGGATTAAAATTGTTGGCTTTTCAAAAATCTAATTTTGCTTTTCTTCATGGATTATTGTTAGGATTTTAAATGAGTTGTATAGCATGACTCTCACCCAAGTCATAACTAATAGGGTCTCCACACTAGGACTTATTAGCTTACCGCATCATATGCATCTCCTGAGGAGAAAACCTCATGCTTCTCCAAGCTGATTGGTCTAACATTGATATCTTATTAGGTGATTGCTAGTGAGCTTATGGGGTCAGTGGCTTCCCCTACCTAGACGAACTATAAGTCATTTCTTAGGAGTGTTTCCAGCTTTGTAGCTGAACCTTCCCTTCTCTTCCATTCTAGCGACATCCTTGCCACTTTGATGGGTATAAATCCCACCTTTTGGAGCTCCACCTGATAGTCATAAGATAAAGTCTTATTCGTTTAACCTTAGGGCTACCGAGGTCCCCGTAGATGATGCAATTCACAGATTGCTAACCAGAAACCTCTGGACATGTTAGATCGACTACATTCACGACCAGGTAACTTATGATCCTAGTAGCTTGGGATGACGGGTCTGTGGTACTCTAACCAGCAACTTCTACCTTCTAGGGATTACTCCTCCCTTCTTTTGACAAAGTTAGCACTCTGTTAATTTTGTTGTGAGGTCTACTCTTGTTCCAAGTCTTGTTTGAGCAATTTATTTCCCTTTGTCATTCTTCCCTTGCAAGTAACAGCTCCCTCTCTTCTTTGTGTGCACATGCGACCCCCTCTCACAATCCATCTCCTATAGAAAGCACAACAAAACAAGAAGCCTCCCTCTTCTGGCTTGCCGCAACTCTTCTGAGTTTGCGGTGAAGCTCGTCTCTAATCACTTTGTGTTGCAAACACGAGCGAATCTCAAGTGCAGAATTCACATGTGCGAATTAATGGTATCCCGTTCGCACGTAATATTTTCCAGCAAAGACAGAGCGATTATTCTGTTCGGACACCGTACGTAAATTGCGCCTGGTGTCCAATCAGAAAATTTATTTTAACCAAAAAGAAAGTTGAGGCTCATTTTCATACACTTTTTGGTAGGAGAGTGCTTTGATTGACTCACTGTACGCAGTTCTGCGTATAATTTTTTGGCAAAGACAAGCCGAACCGAACCAATGTTCTCCTCCCATTCATTCCCTACAGGCTACAACCTACAGCCGCGATCAGCACCTAAGTCGCCGGCAAGAATCAAGCAATATGTAATTTTGTTAGTCTGAAAAGAGTAAATCTTCACCCAGCCTGCTCTTCCTACTTTCATCATGCGTTTCTCTTCATTTTTTATAGTCTGCCACTACTTAACCGCAGCTACTCACTGGCATCTCACAATTTCACAGCACAAGGGTAGAGAATATTTACTGAGTGTTAATTTTGAGGGTTATGGAGAGTTCAGGTGTTGTTTATATAAATATGATAATTTATATGCCAAGATATGTAAACAAAAAAGTTGAGAATCACTCCATGTTCACGCAAATGCTGCCACCTACAAGCAATGCCTTTCTTCTGTTAGATTCTACTCTTCCTCCTCTACCCGTATGATGCCATGTGAAGCCTTTATATGTGTGGATAACTGAGCTCAATTTTGTTAAGAATCTTCAGACATGGCCATCACCCATGATGACCTCTCCTCCATCAGGAACTACCGCACGGCCGATATCAGCAGCAGGCTTATCGTCTTCCTCGTGGGGTTGTCGGTGCTCGGTGGCCTCACCGGCTTCATTCTCTGCCTGGCTGGAGAGGCCTCCAGGTCTGAGGTAAGAGAGGATAAGTTTCTTTTTTGGAGTTCTGCTTGGTGTCTCTGCATGGAGAAAATATTAGGTGCATGTAACGTACTTATAGGCAACGAATAACAGATAGAGTGTGTGCATACAGACGTTCTTTCTTACTATTCGCTACCGATAGGTGGGTTGGTTGCATCACACCTAATATTATTTCTTTTGCAATGCATCTACAGGCAATGAATAGTAAGAGAGAAAGAGTAGAGACAGAGTGCATGCTCAAATACTATTTGTTGTCAATAGGTGCATTGCACGTACCTAATATTTTCTCATAAAATAGGCATAAATTGGGAATGTTGGTTTCAATTATTTTCTTGATTTCAAGTCAGAGCATTATTATCCAATATTATGATCAATTTAAAATTCAAAATAAAAAAGCTAAATCAAATTCACCCATCTAAATTAAATTTCTAGCATAGTTTATTACTATACTTCATTCTAGCAGCCAAATTTAAAAAAAAGTTAACATAAGATCACAAATGATTCGTTAAACCAACTTTTAAAGAGCACCTTACCAAGTTTTCTTTTTTATCTACCGTAGGCAAATAAATAAGCATTTTAAAAGCCCAAATTTGGTTCATATATATCGTTTTAATTCAAATTTATTAAAATAAATTAAATAATAATAGAATAACTAAAAAGAGCTGCAAATTGATGATGCAATCATGGTTCGCCTGCACCAAATCCTCACTTAAAATCACCTGCAGGCATCATGGATAATCCTTACCATCCAGAACAGTGGCAAGAGTTACAGGTGCTCCTACAGTGGCAGTGGGAAAACTCCACTGGCATTTGCCTTGGCTGCCTTCCTACTTTTCGCAGTTGCCATGTTTGCACAGCACGCCTACATGCTCGTCGCGATAACCAGCCCTTCGCCATCTACAGCCATCGCCTCGACGTCAATCCCTGACCCGAGTTCGGTCTCACCACCCACAAATGCACAGAAATGGCAATCCTGTGCCCTTTTCCTCACAACTTGGTAAATGAGACTCAATAACACCTGCCTATTCGGAATTTAATTACAGATGTGATGTGAGTCATGTTTTTGGATGCAGGATATGCTTCGCCATTGCTGAAGTGCTTCTAATGATAGTCATTGGTGTTGAGTCTGGTCACCTGTACAACTGGACCAAGCCGAGGCTAACTTGTCCGGTGATTAGACAGGGACTCTTCGCAGTTGCCGGAGTATTCGGCTTGATCACCGTCTTCCTCGGAGTGGCGATGTATCTGACTGCATTGAGAACGCAAAGACTTCGTCTGGAAGAGCAGAGAATGGACCGCCGGTATCATCTTGGACAGACACCCGAGCCGCCCGGAGGACCAGCGGCCATTAGAACATACCAGAGCCAGGCTCCCAGTGGCACCTCATCTCTGAATAAAACCTCGAATTTACCGCTTAGTGCGTGAAAACTATGTGAGAGTTAAGCAGCATGCTAAATCTGCTGTGGTGGCTTAATTAAGTGAAGAAGGGAAGGTGAAAGGTTTTTCTGGTAAAGTATCATTATGAAACTAGTTAAGATAAATAAATCAAAGTGCATAAGATTTGTCACTGATTAGTGATTCATCAAACCAGCACAGTTTCTGCTATGTTTGGTTAGTTCATAAAACAATAATAAGACAAACACTACAAAATCAATGCATAAATAATAATTAGCTAATCTGCCTTCTCACCATCAACTTTTCAACACGCAGGGATGCACATCTCCTCCAGCTCGAATATTTGGAAACTAAGTTTCTTTTTTTCTTTATTTCTTTTTTACTACCTTGACACAGTGGCTCGCACGGGCCTCTTGCCCTCCATTGCATCCTTCTTTCTCCTGCAATCGGCACACAAATAGGGGCCCTCGCAGCTTTTAGATAATGGCAACAGGAATGGGCCTAAAGGGTTCGACGTCTGATCGGTTTGGCAGATTGCACATCTATAAGGCAATGAATTGGCCATTGGCAGGACATTGCTGCCCAACCTACAAGAATTTAGAGTCTGTCAGTAGAAGCAAATTACTACCAAATTATCAGAAGTTACACCGCTCGTTAACAATAATGTAAGAAAGAAGAAAAAATGAAAAGTTAAGCGATTAGACAGCAAGGTCTACGAGCAAATTTTGACAATAGTTTGGCTCTAAATTCTTGTAGATAGGTCACGAATTTTTACTTGAACTATCTAGAGAGGTTTGGGAGTATACTAATGGAGTTTCTGAAATATTTCTATTTTTCCTTTTTCTTTTCAGATGAGACTTTTAAAATTCTTACTTTAGAATAAGAAAATCTAACGCTTATTAAACATTTAAACTGAATTCAATTCAGCTATTATAGTTGGACCCATATAAAATTCCCCCAAGAAAAATTGTGTGGCACTCCCTATTTTAGTTAGTCCACCTAAGGAATTCAAACCCAACACATCTTCGTCTAAGCTTTTTTGTATACCGGTAGTCCTTCGGCACGGGTAATTATTGGCTAGACGCATTCATGGAAAACTTATGCATAACCTACATACAGCACTATTAGAGCGGGATCGATTAAAAATCAACCATCCGGATGTATATTTCGCATAGTCGGGGAACATACCATGGGCGGATCCGATTACTTTCATATTCTTTAATCCTACGATTACATCTCCCTCGCCAACTCCAAATTTTCTTCTTTATTCTCAATGCATAAATCACTCAAGCTTAATAAAAAAATTTAAACCAAATTTCATCTTTTGCAAATGTTTAGATGCAAAAACACTCCTAGATGACATTAATTCGGCCATACACCTTGTAGATTTACCAAACCAAATTGGATTGATGGTGAGTCCTATTTTGCAAAACATTAGAATCGTATAGCATAGTCGGTTTTATAAACCTTCTACGATGATATTCACTTGTGATAGTATTTTAGATGCTACCACCACCTTTTAAGCGTGTTGTCACCTCCCAAAAGAGCTCTTATGGGTGGTGGGCAGCCCAGGACTTAAATACTGCTTTTCGGCCCTACACCTAGCTAATGTGGGATTATTTGTCTGTGACATTCTCTTCCACCCAATCACGTGACGCCCTCGTCACGGATCGGCTCCACCGAGGGTCCCACTGGACCATGGAGAGTCTACACACCTGGCAGACAGTAATCTGCTCTGATACCACTTGTCACCTCCCAAAAGAGCCCTTATGGGTGGTGGGCAGCCCAGGACTTAAATACTGCTTTTCGGCCCTACACCAAGCTAATGTGGGACTATTTGTCCTTGATAGTGCGCCTTTGAATATATCAATCATAGCATATTTTTTTTGCAAACTAAATTCAATAGTGTGATCCTCTAATAATCGACCGTCTATTTTTCACAAGAACTTATATTTGCATATCACGCATTTAATATTTATTATTCAAATAATCCCCCAACGCTTTTAAGTATATTCTCCATTATTTAATTTTAGACTATTAGCCTTGAAAACCAAACTCACACATCAAGGCTCTATCATAGAGAAATAATAAATACACCAGGATTTAAAAATGTATTATAAGCACAAAAATGATGAAAATAAGAAGATAAGTAGGGTTAATCGTTAATGTAAGCATACTTTTAAAAACTATTTAATTGATCTCAAACTACTTTTACTATTAAACACTCCTTTATGCATATTCTTAATAACTTCAGCTCTCAACAAAAACTATTCCAACCAAACACTCAATCAACTAAAAATCACCTTTTAAGGATTGAAAATTTGATTTGAAGATCAAGAATTGCTTCAAAATCATAATGGTTTTTAGCTCGGATAGAGCTCGAATCAAAATCAATAAATCATCCGAAGTAGTTGTCAAAGTTTTGAATTTATATCTCACTAACATAAATAAATCTCCACCTCTCAGAGGCGGGTAAAATAAATATAATATCTGCCTGTGTGCAATGGAAGGGGGAAGGACATTTATGTATCAATACATGTGTGGCTGATTAAGAATGTTTGTCAATAAAAAAAAAATAGAATTTTTCCTAAAAGAGCCCAGATTAATTAAAATAGAATCAGTTTTTGGCTCAAATTATACTCAAAATAATAAAAATATGCCAACTCTGACCAAAAGTTGTCTAGACCAGGCCCGAAACTTGAAATTAACCAAGGCGGGAACAAACTGTCGGTCGGTGAGAATTAAAATTTTAATATGTATTTTCTCTAACTAACTATTATCAAATGAAAGAGTCACTAAATCATTTAAGTTAAAGCAATATATTTAAATTTACCTAGTTACTGGTTGTCCGTGTCTTCTATAAACATTTCATCTTCTATCGATCAACTTTTAAATCACCTAATTAAATATGAAATATTAATTTAAAACAACAGTAAACTAAATAATACTAGTAAATACCCATACTTATAAAACACAGTAACACATGAGAAAAGAAAGCAATATGCATGTTAGTCAAGCATTTAATAATAAAAACATTTGAAGTTATTCAAAGAATCTTGTTATATTAATAACGTATCAATATTATTCTCTATCTGTATAATTGTCACAGGAGCATCGTCAAAAAATTATGTCACATAAGACATCACTATCAATATCTTTTTCTATATACGTGCACGGATATCTTAGTGTTCCACCACCAGTACCATTAAGAGGTGACTGCATCATAGTCAGTCATGCACACATAAACAGTTAACATAAATATATTATTCATGTATTCATCGCACTCAATTCAATATACCATGTCATCAAATTCACGAGTAAGTGGCAACAAACATTCATAATAATATGATTGATAAAGAAAAAAAATATCTCAATCAGAATAAAGTGTCATTAACTGTGAAACGCTGAGAAAAAATAAATTATTACTATAGATTAAAATTATTAGTCACCTCGATGTTGATTTATTTGTTATTTATCTCGATGTCGACTTTTCAAAATTATAAGCCTAAAATAAACATAGGATTCATGTTATTAGAAATTTAATCTAATTATTATATTATTTTAAATAATTTATATATTTTTAAATAGCTATTAACTTTACGTTTTTTAAGGAAATTTTTATTATTATTATTTTACTATGTAATCCCACTTAAATTTTATATATATATATATATATATATATATATATATAT
>NEWO01000009.1:3494565-3538487 GCA_003013225.1 Phalaenopsis aphrodite
GCCGCCAGCTCTCTTGCTCTCGACAGAGCCTCTCTTCCCCTTTCTCCTTCTTCAACTTAAGGGCTCCAAGCACATGCAACCAACAATTCGGCGTCCTCCTATGTCGTCCTCCTCTCCTTCATACGCCACTCAACGCAACAAAGAAAAGTAATCCTCTTCTTCCCTTGAGCACAGTGCACGGCGTCGTATCCTCGGATAAGAAAAACTCTTAACACCTCCTTCCTTCCTTCCTTCCTTCCTTCCTCTGTTCTCTGACTGCACACCTAAGAGCTCTCCTGTCGATTTATAGGACGAACTCTTCAGCTTCCGACCCACTGCATTTCCTCTCGCCTCTGTCGGTTTCCTCAACTCCTCGTTTCTCCTTCCACGATTCTTCTCTTCATCTCCCTTGGGTAAACGAAACGAGACAGTTACAATCTTCCCCACTTACAGAAATTTATCCTCAAAATTTCTAAACATACATCAAGTCATATCTCATTAAACAAGTCGACATTTGCTATTCATGAAACTAGGAGTCATTCCTTAAGATGAAAAGTAATCACTGAAAAGATAAGACTCGATACAATACGACTCAACTATACTTTGGATAATAATAGTGAAGCGAGAAAGTATGCTAGGAAAACACCTTTATATATAAGAAAATGCCAAACTCATCAGACCTCAATATCATCAACACCAGTAGGTTCTTCAAGCTTACTATGAGTAAGGGAATATACTCGAGGTCGAACATGTTGACTTGGTTGACCATGGGTAAGAGCTGAAGAATCTATCTTCTAAGTAAAGTGATAATCGATCTCTACTCTTCTAGTTCGTTTCATTAATATTGAGTATTCATCAATCTCTAAAGATATTAATGACTGTCTGATCGAATCTTTTAACCCTGAAAGGAATGTGTAACACATTTCTTCTGTAATAGCAATTAAATGTGACGCACACATCGATATTAAAGTGAATTCTACTTCATACTGTATGACTGTCTTCTCTCCTTGCCTCAACTTGATGAACTTGTCCTGCATCTGTCATTGAGCGGATAGGAGTACGAACCACTATCTAAAAAGGTCCATGAACTCCTCTCAACTTATCATCATATTGGGTATGTCTCCTAACCTATCCCGACGATCCACCAACCACCACCTTTTGGCTTCTCCATCCAACACAAACAATACCAATGATACTCTTCTTTCATCCGGACAAGCCATGCTAGCTAGTATCGTCTCTATCCTTATTAGTCAATTCTCAACTTCAATTGGATCTTTAAATCCCTTAAACAAAAATGAACGTAGATCTTGAAATATTTTCAGGTACTTATCCACAAAAACTGTATCACTTTCGATAGGCTACAATCTGGACTCCTGAAGCAACTGAGTCAACGTCGTCATTATTTAGGTCAAGACAATTGTGTTCGAATTTATAGTAGGTTGCATTCTTCATTTTCTATAAGATTCTTTCTATGTTTTCGGGTGTATCACTGCCTGAATGGATAAAAACAATTAATTTGAGTTAACTTTAATTTTAATAATTAATATTTTTTTATAATCACCATATTGGTTCTTTCATCAATATTACATTAATTAATGATATGCATTGCCTCTAATACCACTTTTGTCACGACTCGGTCAGACTTGAAAATTAACCAAGACCGGAACAAATTGTCGGACAGTAAGAAGTAAAATTTTTCATATTTATTTTCTCTAACTATTAACAAATGAAAGAACAACTAAATCATTTAAATTAAAGCAAAATATTTAAATTTACATTGATATTGGTCATCCACGTCTTCTAAAGATATTTTATCATCTATTCTCTCATCTTTTAAATCACTTAATTAAACCTAAAATATTAATTTCAAACAACTGTAACCAAAACAATGTCAGCGAATACTCATACTCATAAACCACGACAATATAAGAGAAAATGAAGAAATGTGCATGACAACCAAGCCTTTAATAATAAAAACAATCGATCATATTCAAAAAGATTATTATATTTAAATTATATTAATATAATTCTATATCTATATAATTGTTACAGGAGCACCATCTAAAAATTGTGTCAATTAAGACGTCAATATCAATACCTCTTTCATATATGTGCAATTGATACATTAATGTTCCCCACTAGTACCATCAAGGGATGACTCAATCATAGTCAGTCATACACATACAAGCAGTCGACATAAGAATATCATTCATATATTCATCGCATTTAGTTCAGCATACTATATAAAGCATCACCAAAGACATGAGAGTGAGTAGCAACAAACATTCATAACAATATGACCGATAAAAAAAAATATCTCAATGAAAATAAAATATTTGCGAGTTTCATTAACTGCAAGACATTTGAGAAGAAACAAATTATTACTATAAATTAAATGCACAAGTACTCACATTGATATCGATTAATTTGCTATTTGTCTTGATGTCGACTCTTTCAAAATTGAAAGCCTAAAATAAACATGGGATTCAAATTAATAGAAATTTCATTTATTTATTATACTATTTAAACTATTTCAAATAATTTATATCTTTTTAATTAGCTATTAACTTTATGTTCTTTAAGTATAATTTTCTTTATTTTACCAAGTAATCCCGCTTAGATTTTTATTATTATTATTATTATTATTATTATTATTATATATATATATATATAATATATATATATATATATATATATATATATATATATATATTACTGTTTTATTATTATATCAATTAATATATTTAATGCTGACCTTGTCGAGCCCTAATCCAGGTGTATTGGTATCCTTCCTCCTTCAATCGCGCACGAGCCACCCACCCTTCTTCCTCTCGACAAAGCCCCCTTCCCCTTCTCCTTCGACGTAGGGCTCCAAGGACATGCGGCCAACGTTTCAGTTCTCTTCTACGTCGTCCTCTCCTTCACACGCAGCTCAACACAACAAAAAAAAGCAATGATCCTCTTCTTACCTTGAGCGCAGCGCATGGCGTCTTATCCTGGGGTAAGAAAAACTCTTAATAGTTCTCCTTCCTTCCTCTGGTCTCTGATTGCATGCCTAAGAGTTCCCATCTCATGTGTCAATTTATAGGGCGAAGTCACCTCTTCGGCTTCCAGCCCCCTTCATTTCCTCTACCCTCCATTCATTTTCCCTAATTCCTCGTTTCTCCTTCTACAGTTCGCTTCGTCACCCCTAGGTAACCAACATGGAACATTTACAAAATTGAATTTGTATAAAGCCATTCAATAGCTATGCCTATCTCAATTCGAAATTGCATTGAATAAATTTGAGAAAACCTAGAGATAGGCTTATATCAACTCAAAATTGGATCATTGAAGACCTTATACTTCAATATAAATAGAATTATATCATTTTTCTGTTCACCATTTTTTTCATTAAATTTTTTTAACAAAAAAGTAATATCCACCATTGATTTTCCTTACAGAAATCAAATCAATGCTGCGATTCAAACATTAATCTCAAAAACTTTCTTGTCCAATTGATAAATTTAATTTTCTGATTACTAATAAAAGTCTAAATATCTGCTTATTCCTTGACAGCTTTACTAAAATTCCTTTATTTAAAATCTTCTAGTGCTTATAATTTAATTATAAAATTTTGACAGCTAGATTGCAGCAAGTACTCTCAAAAAGACCAAATATATATCGCCAAAAGGAAGAGAAGGGCAAAATTGGCGTTGCCACCATCAACTACTTAATACAAATGCAATCAGCGACAAGTTGCTCGCCTTGCAAGGTTTCCTATAGCAACTTCCCCCTTGCACATTGTGAGTAAACACCAAGATAACATTTAGTGGTCTAGATGAGTTCTGAAATATTAAGAATAGAGTAAATAAGGCAAACGCTAGAGAGATGTATCAAACGTGTAAGGCTATCGTTCAAGATCCCTAAGGGAGGAGAACTACTCAATATCAGGTAATTCTCAATTGAAGAGACTGAACTAGGAGGGCTTATTTAGGTTAAATATCATTGAAAACAAGCAAATAAGCACCAACAGATTAAATAGAAAATCTCGATGCCAAACCAAGCCAAGCATATAATCAAATGATATGATTGCAACCTACCACCAAAGAAACATTCTAACATATAAGAAAGATCATCATACCTAATCCTAAATAATTAGAGTAGGGCAAAATCATATAAGCGGTCTTATGAGTTTAATTATTGAGCCAAACATATTTAATCGGAGGCTTAATTTTTCATATACTTAGAAGTAGATTATAGGTCATCCTTAAAAACCTATCATATAAATTTCTCAAGATTGCTAAAATTTTAATTTATATGATTAAAACTAACAATGGTCTTATGAGTTCTACCATTCATGCTAAGCTCTAATTCTTTGGGTCTCCTATTAAAGTAGAAAAATATTTCTTAATAAGGCTACTATCTTATGATTATTAGCTTTAGGTGCCTTGAGCATGAATTGAATTTTAAATTTTCTTCTATGTTTAGATGGTAGAGCTTTCCATAAATCATTGTTCTTTTTCTAACTAATCATTCAAGATATATTTCAGTATTTTCTATCAATATTTATTGCAAAATTAATTCTTTGATAGTTATCCATATTTTGCTAATTAAAAAAATCATGTAATTGTTCGAATTAATAAAAAAAATTAATATTGTGTGCGCCATCAAAAATAGATGTTTAAAATTTTAGTGAAGTATGAAGTCGAGTGCTCTTAAAATATGAAAGTGCAGATATGAGAAGATTAAAGAAAAAAATTTGATAATTGGAATAACGCTTGACTAAAAGAATTTTCAAGTGAGAAAGGGGGTTTACAATGGACCACTTTATAACGCTAAATTCTCTTTAGATAATTTATATCTTTTGACAAAGCTTTTTTAGGTTTACAAATGCACAAACCACTTTTTTTTTTTTTGGTGCAAAAAATGATTATACAAATGAAAAAAGGGGTGCATATGCAATAATAAAATGCAAGTTTTTTTTTTTTAATTTAGTGAGTCCTTAAACTTTTGTTACCAACTTTTTCTCCTAAGTGAAAACAAGAATGCATAAAACTAATTAATAAAAAAAACATAATATATATAGAGAGAGAGAGAGAATATAAATTGTGTGTAAATCGCACACTTAAATTGCATGAAACTCTCATTATCAATGTGGCTCGGCTTTAATATAGAATTGGCTTGAATTTTATATAGAGTTCATGACATAAAAGAGTAATAAATTAATCTTAGAAATAACAATATAACATGCCAATATTTTAGATTTTTTTAGCATAAATTATTACCAAAGTAAGAAAAGTATAAACAAAAAGAAGAAAAAACATATACTATCACCCGATTTGAAGATGCCTTATTGACTAAGTAGATCTCTTGAAAATAAAAAATATTCAATGACGAGATGACTCCTTTTAGTGGTCATAGTGCCCCTTGGGAAAATTAATTTTCTCTCTTTTAGAATAAAGGTTATGGGGTTTTGATTATTTGTCTCTGATAAGAAATGATGGGAACATTAGTAGAAGACTTTAAGAGATGTTAAAAGTGGTGATGATAGATTTAGTCTGAGTGGAAAAGTTAACTAATTTAGGATTTTTTAATAGATTTATGGCTAAAACTTTATGATATGAAAAAGCTAGGTTTTCTTTAATGAAAAAAGTACGAGAACCTCTGTACCAACGATTTACCAAGTAAGCTTACTAATGGCAACCATTTTTGGGTTAATTGGATGTATGGTTATAAGGTTATAATTTTTTATGTAAACTAAACCTGGTAGATGAACAACAGGATTCATGATTCTATGGACGGGATATGGTTTGATTTTTTTAATAGATGAATTGAGTTGAGGCTTTGAAAAAGGTGATTGAGATCTAGGAAAACTAAAAACTAAAGGAAAAAAAATGATACATTAGACTTCACAAAACTTTAACTGTGGATGATTGAGAAAAAACTTTTGCAAGTGATCAAAACTGATTCTGATTGAAAATATGCATAAATAATACATGAACTGTTCTAAGAAATAAGTAAAAACACAATAAAATTTGCCAAAACAACCCCTTTAAAAAAATCATCAATAAGCTATACTAGCAGACCCTAAAAATATCTCCCTATTTGGCAACAAAGAGTAACTTACCAGAATAAAGATTAAAAAAAATTCAATTGCTTCTCTTGAATATACTTAATTTATGTTAATGGATATGATTCCAAAATAGGTTTTAATATTTGAATATTTCCTTGAAACCTCATATGATCAATCCTTACTTCTTGAAGAAAAATAAAAACAAAATACTTATATATTTCATGATAATGGGCTTTTGAAATTAATCGAGTGAGAGACCTCCTTGATTAAATCATATATAAGCCACAACTCAATTAAATATATAACACATCTTAAAGCCAAATACTACATGCCCTCTATTACATCATGCAAGTATAAGTGTGTCAAGAAGTTATTCCACTACACTGGTCATATTGATGTATAGAATTAAATTGAAAAGATAGTGCCTAGTAGTACTAAGAAAGTTTTTCAAATCTAATCGTACACAAAATCTGCAATACTTTGACCAAGCCATCATGAGAGTTTCAACTAAGTTCACACTCTCGTAAGTCACTAAGCTTGAACTTGCCCGAAGACATAAGTTGCCCAAGAGATAGGTCCTACTCATCCATAGTAGTGAGCGATGGAACGTTCTAAGGAATTCGATAAAATGCTTAGTAGATAAGCCTATTAGCCAATAAAAATCACCTATTTGTTCTAGAGTACACATTTACTGACTAGAGCTCTTGATTAGAAGAAATTGCCAAGGAGCTCAATTTCAATCTCGAACTTGCTCAAAATATTGCCTACTAGAAAGTCACAAAACCAACTTGCCTATTCTTGTAATTTGGCATGAAACTCATCTTGGACCAGCAAACTTAGCCTTCATTTATAAATAGGGGGCCACTAGTCAAATATGGATGTAACATAATTCTATACTTTTGGCTTTGTAAAGCTGAATCCATTTTAAATTCTCTGTTTGATCCATCTCTCTATCTCATAGGTCACTTTAAGCTCAGGTTGACCAAGCCATCATTATCTATCAGTCGAATCAACTATAAATCAAAGCCACTTGAAGACAATTTCTAAACCTTAACCTCTCTTTTCTTAGGCTCGATCTATATCTACAATAGTTATCTTAATATTTTTCGTGGATAGCACCAAATTCAACATCGTCAAAAAAGTGATTAGTGTGAAAATGCTAAAAACTAAACCAAATTGTGGAGCATCCCAAGAAAAGGCTTTTATAGAATAATCACCCATCCAACAACATCACTTCCCGCAACTCTAGCACATGGTGGATCGTTTGACGATGAGGATTAACAGAATCCTCAAACAATTCCTATAGATTGTTTGTCTCGCATAGCTCCTTGAGATCCTAGATTGATCACCTCTCCAATTCACCAACTATTCTAGCCTAGAGATGATGTTCTAGCTCTTTATAATGATGATTCACATTTATTAGAGTAAAGTTCCTACTACTTAATGAAAAATAAGGAACAACCGACCAACACCCTTTCGATAGAGATCACAAAGGCCAAAACCTCCCTTAAGTTCAAGATTGTAGTTCTAGACACTTACACACTCAATTCGGTCCCGATCAATCACATCACTTTCTTCAAGTCAATGAATTCCCTTCTGATAGCTGGTGGCAAAGTGAAGTGTGGATTTCCTTTCGCCGCCTTTAAAGAGGTGTCATTGCAATGGTTCTCTCAATTGATTCCAAGGTGCATACAAACTCATTTTCCAACTTCAAGGGACAATTGATCATACAACTTGTCGATAAATAAAAATGATTGAAGATTTCTTAAACTCTATTGAGTATAAGATGAGTTCGAATAGTTGCTTCACCATTTCGTGACTTCCAACATGAGTTGTAAGATGTTCAAAATTTGGAGCCTAATATCACTCAAGCAGCACTTACTCAGAGCTTCTGGAAGGTCCCTTATAATAAGACGTCAGCTTGCGACAACCAAAAATATTAGTTAAGTTATTAGATCTTATCAAATGTCATGTCAATGAGAAGTACAAACTCATGACCTCAACTGATCCCTCCAAACCGCAATACTCCCAACAATCTGCAAGTAATTCTTTTTTTTTTTTCAACAATCTAGAACTAATTCTTGAATGATACTGAAGAATTACGGTTAGAGCTGCCTTTTTTGAAGAAATTTAATGGTGTAAGATAGTTACATGTAATGGCATGGCATGGATGGATAGGGTCTAGACTCAATTACCCTACATATTTTGGTTTATATACTAAATGATGTAGCAGAATATTGATGATGCTAATTTGATGATTGTCTCTAAATCTTAACCACACATGTCCTTCCCCTCCCCTCTCTCAACTTATCCCACACTATCACCCAAAAATAATAACAATAATAAAATAGCTCTAGCCAAAACCATAGCCTCAAGACGTAATTCCTTCATGAATTATCACTGGATCATTAAAATTATAGTTATCCTAAAAAGAATGCAAAGATTAAACTTGAGAAATATGTTGGGCGCATTTAATATAACCTAACTGAGAACAAAAATACTCTTAACTCAATTTAAGATCATGGCATCAAATATCTCAAATTTATATAAATTGCATCATAATGTAACATTTTAGCAGTTTTTATTCTCATCAATATCTTAATTACAAGAAGGCATTATAATGAGAACAATGATTACAGTAAGTCGTACTATAATTCCCAATATCCTTAACATTGACAATGCAAAAAGAACTGCAAATCATTGCCCATAAATAGCAAAGCCAATGTCCTTAACATAGACAATGCATAAGCAACCACAAATCATTTCCCACAAATAGCGAAGGCATATGATCACGGTTAGAAGAATTAAATAATGATAACCGATTGAACCATCCAACCAAGGTGATATCAACATACTGATAGATCATATCATGCACTAGTTCCTTGAACTATAAGTTTAAACAACTGTCAAGTCCAAAAATTCAAGCACAGATGCTATCTTCACCAATGGAAAAGGTTGATCTTTGTATTAAGTTGATCAATAAAATTAATATTGTAATTATCCAGACTCACAACATACGAGTTTGATAATGATAATCAGATTAATCTCTTACCGAGCCTAAGTCCGAGGTCATTCTTAAAACTAATCTTAAACCTAGATCTAGATCACATTGATGCCTATTGATGTGACTAAGATACCTTCTATTACTGATTTTATTTAAATGAAGAAATAGGCTGATCCAATAAATCTGTTATACTTGCAAAATTATTCTCCAAATATACGAGGTCCATAAATTTCAAAATTATTATAAGCTTCCCCTAAGGGAATACAAGTTGAGCATGTATTATCATTATAAAAACCAAATAAGACTGCACAAGCAGTTGATATGATAATGATCAAACATATGTACGCTGTGGTCAAGTCCTGAACCAAATCTTTTAGATAATAGTTTCATGTTCATATTTCATATGCTAATAAAAAAGATGTTCATAAATCAATTGCACATCTATCTCCACCATGAAAACTAGAATTTCATGAGAGATTTGTGTAATCTTTTAGAAGAATTCTATCAACCTCAAAAGTTGCTGTAAAACAAGACATGCATAAAGTTATTTTAGCTTATTATTGTTTCAAATTATTTTTAGAATTTTTTATTTAAATTGCAAATTGATTTAGTTTGTAGAACAATTTTATTTAAAAAATATAATAGGATTTTTAAGATTTAGGTAGATTTAGGTTTTAAATTAATTTGATTTGAAATGTAACCAAATTTCTATAAATAGAACTTATTTATAATATTTAAATTTCTTAATTATAAATGAATTTAAAAAGAATCCATCTCTTTTATTCTCTATTTTTTCTCTCTCCCCCTACTGATAACTTGTGACGAATTCCTTTTTTCAAAAATTAAAAGACATCAATCATAAATTACACCTCTCCTCACAATTCTCAAGCCAATCAAATATTTCATTCCCTCACCTAAATGATGAAACCTTTCCTTCCAACATATTTCACAAGAGAAACTAACTCCAAGGCAATTTCACAGGAGAGGAAGAAAATGTCAGCTAAGAAAGAAATCAACAAAAGCCTGTCATCAATTCGACACAATTTAAATCTTTCTAAATCAAAATCTCGATTGTCATGCTAGTGTATGGAGAGCAAAAGGGAACAGAATCAAGGGGAAAGGTTGTTTCAAATGCAAGTCATACATAGATAATCCAAATATGGAAATTAAAATCCATATTTATAAAAACAGGGATAAACTTCAAATAAAAATAAACTCCAAAATAAATAAATTCAGCTTGACAGAAATTCCTACAAAATGAAAAACTTAAGAAACTACTAGAATAATATTAGTGTGACATGCGCAGCATCACTTCATCATTGACTACATTGGCTTGTTTGACTTCCTCAATTTGCAAAAGTTGACAAGTCCAAACCTTTGATTTATATGCAATTCATTCATATACATTACAAATACAGGTAATAAATTCCTATTTATAAAAATGTGGTTATATTTGAATTAAAACTGGACATATCCTAAAAAATCATTCTTTAAATTTAAAATGGAGATAATCTCAAATCAAATGTAAATTCCAAAGAAAAATAATCAAATATTCTAGAAACTACTAGAATAAACTTCATGTGTCATTTGTCGAATCACATTGAATTTGAATACTCATAAAATTTTAGTCTTGCTCAACTCCATACAATTAATCAGCATGTGACACAGGAGCTCCCACATTAAACTACGGATCTTGGAATCCACCAATAGCAAGATCGAGCCGAGATAGGTTTGTCTCCCATTAGGCTAACAATAGCAGAAATTGTCCGCTATTTCAGGTTGTACAAGTCATGTAGACATACATTTCATGTTATGTTATTTTTAACTATGGTTTAATTTAAGCCTTAGTATAAGTATATTGTTTTGGACCTGGTTTGAGAAAATTCAATTTTTATTGTGTAACATAGAGATTTTTTTTTCTGATTTCTACCGTAACGATTGTAGTATCATCTCCTTTTTACAAGTGGTGTAACTGTTGGGTGTTCAAGAATAGTGGTAGATCCTTGACGTTGTCCGTACAGTGTCATTTCGTAGTCAAACTTTTATTTTCCAATCAAACATCCACCGAACGACCCATATCCCTTCCAAACGTCGTGAACCTTGTATATTATCATTCTTTTGCTATGTCGTAACCACCTCTCCGCTATATCTACTTCATAACCTTAGAACAATATCATTTGTTATCTAAGCTTGACAAATCCTAAATTCTCGAAACTTATCTTCCTTGCTCCACACACAAAAAAAAGGACTACATACCTAATCTAACACCTCCACTTAACTTATACCTACATCCCCTACCAAACCCTAACCCTAAATTTTCAAAAGCTAACTTCCCTATCTCCACCAAAAATCCGCCCTAATACCTACCACCAAAACTCTAAGCACTCGGCCAACCTTTGATCCACAACCCTACACCCACCAAAACCTCAATTGAGAGAAATATACATGAAGCTGCTTAGGAGAAATATGCAACAATGTATCAACGGGAGATACTCCAACTACAACAAGGGTTTTTTGGCTTTTGAGAGGAGTTTTTTCTCCAACCACAACAAGGGTTCCTTGCTTTTGAAAGGAAACAACCAAGAGATGTCATCCACAACCATAATGGCAACTCATCGGATCGAGAGAAGGAAGTTAATCCCTTCCCGCAGGAAATTTCTAATGATGAATAATGTCTAAACAAATTGGCATGAAATATTAGAGACGCTAGAATTTTGGAGTGGAGATTAACTTGCTAAATTTTGAAGGATGTTTGGATTCGTTTGAATTCATTGAGTGGCTTCCAATAGTGGAAAACCTGCAACAATGAATAAAAAACGTAAGATCAGCACATAATCTATAAGATGAAAATGAAGATGCAGCGCAAAAAACTTCTCACATGACCAATGGATTTGTTCAGAAAATTACACAAACTGTGCCAAAGAGAATTTTCTGTGAAAAAGTACATCGCTGAATTTGATCAACTCATGTTAGAATATTAGTTGGTGGAACTAGATGAACGCGCAATAGTGAGGATCTTGGAACACGAAAACCATCTATCAAAAATGTGGTGCAGTTGTAGTTGTATGGGTCCCAACTTAATGTATAAACCATAACTTTGAAGGTGGAACCAGCAGTGTCACTAGGTGTCTATCACACCTTACAGATAGAGCTCAACCCCATGATCAGGCAGAAAGAATACATCCATTGGAGCACCCAAGTTGACTCTTCATTAAGAGAAACAAGTTCATAGTAGAGAAAAGGTGAAGATCGCCATCACTCTCAAAGTTATCACAGATAAGAAGTGCTTCAAGTACCACGCTTTTGGACACATCGTATTTGATTGCCTAAACATAAGGGTGATCTCTTTTACTAAACAAAGAGTGGTTGAAGAAATGGATAGATAGTGACGAAAAAAAAATGAAAATATCATAGTGGTATTGGGTTCGAGCAAATGATAGAGAAATACTGTTTGTTCGACAAATCCTTCAGATTAAGTTCACGAGAAAGCAACAATGACTCTGTCACAATATCTTTTATACCCTTGCCGAGAAGGAAAGGTGTACAATCTTAACACAAACACAAGCAGTTGTGAGAATGTAATGTCTACCCAAATGACTGAACTTGGCCACATAGAAACGCGTCCAGCCTTATTTCTTATCTTAGCTGAAAAAAGCAATAAGATCATTATTGACAAGAGATGTCTCATAGAGTTTTCTATTAAAGACAAGTTCCAAGAGCAAATGTGGAGCGATGTAACACCTATAGTTGTGAGTCACATCCGATTAGGCCACCCTTGACAGGACTACTATTTCACGCGTCATCATGGCTACAAAAACACATCTTTCTTTCATCAAAAATCGGAAAAGCATTGTGCCCATGTCTTGGACGAAACCCAAGGCAATGGGAGTTTATATAAAGTTTGAGAATATGATGCCACGAATTATCTTTTTGCAGACCTTCGAAGCAACTCCAGCAAAACTAGCATCGATTGTCTTGAAAGGCGGTAAGTTTAAGAAGAAGAAATCAAACATGGGGCAACCTCTGCTAAAAAAGTATCAAGATTTTTGAACATACAGTCTACTTCCTAGTTTACCAATACTAAGGGAGGTTTAGCATATCGTCACTTCAGATAGAGATAGAAAGTTTGAGTTATTTCTGGAAGACTCAATAGAGTAAGCTGAGTATTAACTTTCAACTTTGTACAATGGTGCACCTCTAGATAGAAGTGATGAACCGCGTCGTTGAAAATTTCCTAAGGTATTTTATGAAAAAAAAATATTAGACAATGAGATTCGAATACTTCAAAAAAAAAAAAAAATGATGCGTCTCACATCCGAGAGTGACGTGGAAACTCCGACATTATACTTTGGATTATAGAATCCCATTATAGTGGGATCGAGCTGGGATAGGTTCTTGTCCCGGTAGGCCAACTGTGACGGAACAATTCCGCTATTTAGGGTTATAAGAGTCATGTGAGCCCTTAGTTTCTATTTTATTATTTCTAATTAAGGTTTGATCTGTCTTAGTAGATTCATGTTGTTTTAGACCTTGATTGCGAGGTGTTAGTTTTTTAGTTTGTGTATTTTGGAAGCTATCTTTTTCCAAATACTGTTGACATCACATATTATCATTCTCTTCTTAATCCACAAACATCCCCACTAGATTTGCTTCTTAAACATCTTCTAGGAACCCTAAAATGGTGTCTAGTGTTTGAAATTGCGTGATTAGAAGCACGCCTCTACACAATTGACGAAGTTTCTGCATCAAGGCATGTGTCATTCAGATAGTGCAAGGTGTACGCCTCAGAGTTGCAGAGGCGTTCAATAAGGCTTGTTTCGTCTTAGTAAAAACGTGACGATCACCTCATATTCGTTCATATTCAATTTAGGTATTTAAAATTGTTTGTTTCCAAACATGTAAGCCCCCGTCTCCTGCATCTTCTCGTCCCGCTCTCCCAAACAGGATAACACCTCCTTCAGCACTAGACGATGCGTCAAAGCCATCGGTGACGCCGCCTGATTCTCCTATAGTTGGCAACATCGTAGCCACATGTCGCTCTGTTGTTTGAACCTGTAAACTCGTGTCTCCCACAATCTTATGCCTCCCGTCTCGCTCTCACACACTAGACAACACAATCGACGCCAACATCAACCCTGCCTGCTCCTTTTGGCGTCGGTGCTGCTGCAACTACCTATTGTTGATTGGTTCAAACCTGCACATTCCCATCTCTGCTTGATTCAGTATCGTGCTCCCTAGTTTCCCTTAGTTAAATAAGTGAAATTTTCAAAGATTTACATAGATACCACTGAATAATTATATTTCATACATAACTTAATACTTATTTTATACATGCCACTGGATTCTTATGTATTTATATATCTAACATCTAAACGTCAAATTTTACATACATGAAACCATACCAATGCATGAAAAAAATGTAATTCACATTTTAAAAGTTAAAATTACAGTAATTTTAAAGTGATATGAAGGAGGTGGGTGATATGAATGTAAAAAAAAAAAAAAAATTAGCCATGAGATATGTATATATATTAAAATGTGTGTTATGTTGTATGCAAATGCCCTTTATCAGCTTATCTAAAATATTTTGATCAAAATTTGGCTGTTAGAACACTGTCGTTGCCGGTCCCAAGCCCAGATGCGAAAAGTGGAGGGTTGCGTTAGGTAGTCGACAGCCAGCGTAAAACTTGTCGAAAAATCATGACATGAATCCTTTTGATCATTGTGTAAGTGTTAGGGCGTCCCCTGGAAGCGACGCGCTGTATAGCCTGAATACAGTGAAAAGTGTGCAAGGGCCGCTACACCGACGCCCAGGTGTAGTGTTAAATAAGCAAGGGTTCCCACATTACGGACGAATGCGGGTAAAGAAGTTAGTCCATGAAACTAATGAAACTAATATTAGGATAGGATCTTGGAATATAGGCACTCTCAATGGTAAATTAATGGAATTAGTTGATATTATGATTCATAAGAAAATTAATATCTTAAGTATTCAAGAAACTAAGTGGGTTGGAGAAAAGGCTAAGGAGATTGATAATTTAGGTTTTAAACTTTGGNCGACCATTAGATGATCTGATTAGGAGAGTAGATGTTTTAGATTCGACTTGTGTTAAGAAAGGCAGAGGTAGACCTAGGAAGACTTGGGCTTATTGTATTAAAAATGATCTTAATTTATTAGAACTAAATGAAAATATGACACTAAATAGGACGCAATGGAGAAAAAGGATTCATGTGACCGACCCCACGTAGTGGTATTAAGACTTTGTTGTTGTTGTTGTTGTTGTTGTTGTAAAATTTGGCTGTTAGGCATGCAAAAACATTGGAATTGACTATTGAGTGGTATATATGATAATCATCCTACAAGGAAATCTTTTTGTCTAATAAAACTTATATAACTTCCAGGAATTTATTATAAGTTCAAGTGTTGAATATGTAGATAATAAGAATTGGGTGGTATTCTTTGGCATGAGTTTGAATGCCTAATTGTTTATAGGACAATTTTTAGTGGATTGAGTTCTAACATTTTAGGGTTGAATTTTAACATCTGCATTAGTTTTGAATTTCCAATTTGCTTAAATTTTATTATAGAGTTTTCAAATTTTGTGAGAAAAGGTTAAGAGGCAAGAAGAAATCAAAATTACCCAACTGAAAATATATAGCATGTAGGAATAGTGTGCGAGTTGATGTAGAATGCAACAATAAAGCATATAATTACATGAAATGCAATTATTGTGACAAGGTAACACAAGAATGAATGGGCCCTCTCTTGCTCACATACAATTGTTGCATCGTGTGCTAACGTGTCAGAAGAGTCGAAGAAAAAATTCAATCTTATATGAAAAAGTTAACAATGTCAAAGCATCTTGCACCACAACAGTATGATGGATAGAATTGAAGTAGGCTTTTATTATGGGAGTGAGCACGGTGCTCAAAATTACTCGTCATCTCCACAACCGATCCCTATTAAAGGTGCTAGAGGTCCCTTAGACCAGTATATATTGAACGTGGCGGATGATAGGGGTTATGGATATGAGCAGTTGTGGCTTAGAATGTCATGACCTGATCCCGTGCTTGAAATTAACCAAGACGGAAACGAACGATCGGACGATGAAAACCAAATCTATGTTATTCTATTTATATCACTAACAGTTAAATTTACAAAAATTCATGAAAGAGACACCAAGGAAAGCAATTTTAATTAACAATTAGAGATTTGTACTTTTTCGATTACTGTTCTCATATTATCTCATATTTCATTCATCTTAATTAAAAACTTAAACCAGAAAAATAAATGTTAAAGCAATATAATGTCTTATTTAAAGATGACTCGGGAATAATCACACTTACAAACTACAGTAACCTAAAGAAAGAAATCAATGTGTGTTGGTCTTTCATATATCTAAGAAATTTTTTTTATATGCTAATCATTCATATTTCTATAAAAAATCTTATATATGATAATAAATGTATCAATGTTTTTTCTAAATGAAAGTACTCTAAACTTTTATATGCATTTACTTCTACTGTAATCTTAACTTTACTTTTATTTTATAATTAACATTCACATCTTTCCTTAGGAACACCTTAAATACATTACCTGACACACCTCTGATCAATATTATCCCGTCGACAAAGGGGTTAGCAATCCAAACATATAATTATCTCGGGTGGAAAGACCCTTACCTACCCCTGACCGATATTATCTCGTCTGCACAACGGTTAACGATGTAAACACCACAATTGTCTAGGGTGATATGCTTTGTCTACTTGCCTCTAACCGATATATTCCTGTTGGCACGGCGTTTAGTGACCTAACCATCACAGTTATTTAGGGTGCTAGAAAAATCTCTACGTACACAGGTACACTGGCGTCCCTTCTGTATCATTAGGAGGTGAATTCATCTGAAGATGCGCATACAAGCAATAGTGTATACCATATTTTCATTTCATCCTTCAAAGCATGCATTACTTTCAAGTGAGACTTGGAGTACTAAAAGTCATGCAGTTCTACTAAAATCTAAGGTCATATGATAATCTAAAATATGCACATTTATTCAAATTCTAAAGATCAAATCATAATCTGACAAATGCATCTAGCCATACAATGAGCTAACATATTCATCTTTATTAGAATATAAAAATCGTGTAGTAGATATCTTCACAAATTAAACAATTATGCAATTATTAAGACAACAACATTTAACATGCATATACCATGACTAACCATATGAAGAATTATATGTAATTTAATTTCATCGAGCAAAGATGAAGTCAAACATACATTAAAAAAATGATGAAAATTATAGAAATTCAAATATCTAATTACTCACCTTGATTCTAAATGATTATCTTATTATCGACTTCTAACGCCTACTTCAAATTAGCACCTCTAATATAAAATATAACATTTAATAAATCTATCTCATATCACTTAATTATGATTCATTTTTCTCATCATAATTATAAGTTTAAATCTTAAAATTGATACTAATATTAAATAACGATAATTTAAACAAATTTCTTTTGAAATTTAAACTCTAATCTTCACTGCTTCAAGACTCCTCGATCAATAACATAAAATTTGCTCCACATTGATTTTCTTATAAGTTTCTCAGATCGATCTTCTCCCTCACTCGCACACTTCACCAACTTCTACAGCTTAATGTCTGTTTAATTAAACATGTTAATATTTTATTACATCATATATATATATATATATATATATATATATATATATATATATATATATATGATTCAGTAATTAAAATATGCTTAAACCCTAACTCATAATCACATCCACACAAATAAAACATTATATTAATTAAGTTAATAATAACAAAAATCTTGATTCAAACTTACACCTTTTGATCAACCCTCAAGAACGCACAGACGTGCGAGCTTCGACTGCCTCGCACGACACAAATGTCCTTCCTTCTTCGGCCTCAGCTTGACCCAATAAAGCACGTGAGACTCTTCTTTCTCTCGTGTGAACAGGGCCTCTCATTCCTCTGGACAAGAGCATGACAAGACATCTTCCCTTTTTCCTCTTTGATGCAGCTCGATCTCGATTGAGCAACGTACGCTTCTTCTCTCTTCGGCCTCGATGACCATCGCCTTCAAACCTTCAAGGTATGTGAAGCACTCAACTCTTCTTCCTCCTTTCGCTCTCTGTTTCATCTTCTTCTTCTTCGGTTTCTTCTCCTTGGCTAGGGCACAACAATCTCTCCTTTCTCAATTTCTCCCACTATCTCACATCTGTTTTGTTTGGTTGGTTCGAAAGGGATACGACTCTTATGCCCTCACCGAAGAGATGTGTATTCATACACCTATTAAATTTATTATTATTATTATTATTATTATTATTATTATTATTATTATTATTGTTATTTCCAATTGTTACACATAAGATATCTCCAGAGCACTCCAATTATTACACGTACGATATCTCCAGAGCATACCAGAGAGACTCAAAAATTTGTTTGTAAGGATATTGGGAAACTATTTTATGATAGTATTATTCCATTCAACGTGGCAACATCTCCTTCCTACATTAATATAATTCATTCTATTGGTGCTTATACTCAAGCTTGAAACCCTATCGATGTATGACTTCAGAACTTGGGTATTAAAAAAGGAGTCGAGTAATACAGAGAAAAGCGTAGAAGAGATTAAAAAACTTAACTCAAACTGAAGTTACAATCAAATATGATGGGTGGTCAGATATAAAGAATAGAAGTTTAATTAACATTCTCCTCAATAATTCATGTCACTATTTTTTTAAAATATGTAAGAACTTCTATTCAGGTGATGGATGCAGAGTACATTTTTGGACTACTTAATGAAGTTATAGATGAAATTAGAGAGCATTTGATAGTTCATATTGTGACAGACAATGCACGTGTTTATAAGGCAACTAGAAATAGATTGATGGAGAAGATAAAGTATTTATACTAGACATCTTATGTTGCACATTACATAGAACTAATATAAGAGAAGATTTGTGAGTTGACGTAACATAAAAATGCCCTCATTTATAATCATTTTGTTTTTACTGAGAAAGTTTTCTAAAAAAAAACTTATAGCCCTAATGCAACAAGATTTGCTACAGATTTTTTGACTCTACAGAGTACGTTGAATGCTAGCTAACCATTGGAGGCAATATTCACTTCAAGTAACAGGCTTAGCTGTGCATGAGCTAAAAAATCCGAGAGAAAGGAAATTGGAAAAATTTTTTACATGAGAGATTTGGTCTAGCGTTAGATATGCAATAAAAACTATAAGGTCAATAGTGCTAGTCTTGTGGATGTGGATGCTAAGGAGCCAGCTATTGATTTTATTTACAATGCAATGGATAAGGCAAGGAGTAAATAGCACATAACCTTGGAGGAGAGGAGGCCACTTATAGAGAGATTTGGGATATCGTTGATAAAAAATGGTAGCTTCCGCTCAACCGTCATTTGCATGCAGCTGGATATTTCCTCAACCATCAATTTCAATATATTGAAAATAAATCAACCAATCATGAGATCAAGTTGGTGTTATATCAATGTATGGATAGATTGACTGTTGACCCAAATAAGAGAACAACTAATATACTATTTGTTCTATTTAGGAATAAGAAAAGTTTCTTTGCGCTACAATGAGCAAAAAATAATGTTATAAAGCACTCTCCGGGTAAAATTTTTAATATTTAATATGTTCAATGAAATTTGAAACAAGAATTGAGTAACTAAGCATTTTTCTTTTATTTTCTAACTACACAATTTTCATTCAAACATAGTTGAATGGTGGATTAGTTTGGTGATGGTACTCCAAAACTTCATGTTTGCTATTAAAGTGCTAGGACTTACATGCTCATCATCTAGATATCAACATACTTAAAAACACAAATAATTGTTGACCTCATTTTCGGATGAAGTCTTCACTTCTCTCCTTAGAGCCTAGGGTCTAGCTTTAGGCTACTCTTGTTTGACCCTCCAAGAGGACAAGTACGGAACCACCACCATTTAGAAAATTCGAGTCACCTCGTCACTCCTTCGAGTTTCGCATGAGCAGTCTCAAATCATCAGCATTCCGTTGAGTTGATTAGGATCAACACATGAAACTCGAGTCGAGTTCCTACATTAATGGGAGCAGCCCCTAGGGAACCCCTTTACAACCCGAACGCTCGATAACCACGCATTTTGCGCACGTATCGCACCCCGCATGATTCCGGCTTAAATTTACTCATCCGTCGGCGAACTCGTCCGGACGACCCCGGATGACGAAACAAACCACACGGAAGCGTCTGGGACGTCAACTTTAGCTAGGAATGATACTCATATCGTTATGGTTTCGCACGCAAGCAATTAGCACGGATATCGATGCACATTTTTTTATTAGCGATGCACGGGCCCGGGCTCAACCCAGGTTCGACTCGGGTTCAATTCAGGCTGGAATCAGGCTGAACACGGGCTAGGCACCAGCTCACCAGAACTTGAAATTCAAATTTCAAAATTCAAACGAATTATTTAAATCTTGTCTTAAGTAAAATTATTCAGGGGTTAATACCTTCCAATTAAACCTCTCTGTATATGAAAATCATTTATTTCCCCGCCAATTGCTTCCAGAGTAACGGCTCCTGATTAATTGACCCCGCTCTAATTCTAAAAGAAAGGATCGCCTTCTTCCTCTGGAGTCTTCCTCCCTCTCCCTCTCCCGAGCACCTGCTCATCTCCCTTCGCTCGGCAACCATCTCCCGCTCGCCTTCTCCCTCTCCCGAGACTTCTCTACTCGATCCAGCTCGACAGGAAGAGACGAAGCGCTAGACCCTTTGCTGCGCCGAAGACTCTCGCCTCTCTCACCTCTTGCACCTCACCCGCGCCTCTACGAACAAAAACCCTAGTCATGCTCATCTCACTCGACCGAAGACCGAACCCCATCAGCTCGCCTTCTTCATCTCACGCTCGCCTTCTTCCTCCTTGGTTCGCTCGACTCCGATACCAATCTCCCGCTCATCTCTCCTTCCTCTGCATCGAACGAAGCCCCCACTCGACTCCTGTTTTCTCCCTTTGCGTGCAAACCAAAGCTTCTTGCTCATCTCTCGCGCGACCGAAGCTCTCTCGACCGCCTCGCTTCTTCCTTGCGCGACAGAAGCCTCCCCTGCTCCTCTTCATTCGTGTGATCAGAAGCCTCACTCACTTCAGTCTATCTGCATTGAAACTTCTCTTCATCCAAGTATTTGAAAGTGATATTTTCCCTCATCTTCCCTTTATTGGATTGATTTATGAATTTTATTTTGTTTATTGTATTTGATGCAAATGCCAATGGTTTTCTTCCATTCAATAATTGGGAAGGTTTAAAAGGCTCATGCATTCATGTGATTTGGAAAACCTCATGGGCTTGATACTATCCTTGTCGAGACTTTTGTTGCTTACATTCATGTATGAGTTTCTTTGTGCAGCTATGACGTTTTGATAATTTTGAGCCTAAAAAAAAATCAATTGACAATTCCTCTGTAGCAATGGGTTACTTCTGTTAGCCTACCCATAAATGTTGGTTTAGGTGGCATGCTCCCCTTGAAAATTATGCTTAATATAAATAAAATGCGGGCAGATTCTTTTCAGGAAATTTACCTACATACCACACATTTTTTACACGTTCACATATCTAATATCTAAATTTCATTTATATTATACATGTCGCATTAACTGTACATGAAAAGTCGTACTTCACTGTTTCTTGAAACTATTTAGGGGTTGCACTTGCTCTACACTTTCACCTTTTTGAGCACTATGTTCACTATTTGGAGCTCTTAAATGCAGATTTTTAGGCACATTCTTTCACTGTTTTTAGAAGGCTTTAAGCACCACTTAAGTGATGATTTGTCTACTGTTTTGGAGCCCTTAAATGTAGATTTTTTGCCACGTTCGTTCACTATTTTTGGAAGGTTTTATACCCCATTAAGTGTTAATTTGCTTAATGTTTTGGAGCTTTTAAATGCAAGTTTTTTTTTGAGATATTTTGGGATTGATTTCGCTGTAGTTTTTACATCTAGTTGGAGAGGTTTTGTCACTATTTTGAAAAGCTTAAGGGTATCTTTTAAAGAGTTACATAAATGCAGTTTAGAGACTTTTAAATTGTCGTTTCGGGACTGCTTTGAGAATATTTTCTTTGTTGTTTGGTGGTTTTAAGATTACTGAAAAGTGCTAAAAAATACTTGGAAAGCTGTTGCGAGAGCTGTGTGAGGGTCGTAGGGTGTTGTTTGGAACTTCGAAATTGCTGCTTGGGATATTTAAAGGACCGTTTGAAGCAGTAAGTTGTTGTTTAATGTTGTTTTGAGCTGAAAAAATGCTAAGAAATGTTGTTTGAAAGATTATAAGTGTTCTAGGTTGTTGTTTAGTACTTTTTGGGCCGAGAAACGGTTGTATAAGTATTGTCCAAAACTCCAAAGCCACTATTTGGAGTATCAGAGTGTTGTAGGATGTTGTTCAAGGCTCCAAAGCCACCTTTTGGAGTATAGGAGTGTTTTAGGGTGTTGTTTAAGGCTCCAAAGCCGCTGCCTGGTGTTGTGAAAAAGCTGTGGAGTGTTGTCCAAGGCTCCAAAATCATTGTTTAGAGTACAGGCACGTTGTAGAACCACTACCCAAAGCTCCAAGCCGCTGTCCGGTGTCACAGGAATGGTGTAGGAAATTGTCCAAAGCTCCAAGCTGTTGTCCGGTGTCATAGGAATGTTGTAGGGTGTTGTCAAATGCTCCTAGCCGCTGGCCGATGTCGTAGGAAGCTGTAGGACCACTACCCAAAGCTCCAAGTCGCTGCCCGGTGTCGTAGAAGTGATGTAGACTGATGTCCAAAGCTCCAAAGTCACTGTTTGGAGTATAGGAGTGTTGTAGAGTGTTGTCCAAATCTTTAAATTCACTATTTGGAGTGCAGGAACGTTGTAGAGTGTTGTCCAAGGCTCCAAAGCCACTGTTTGGAACGTAAGAACATTGTAGGTTGCTGTCCAAAGATTCAAAGCCACTGTTTGAAGTATAAAAGCGATGTAAAGTGCTTTCTGAGGCTCCAAAGCCACTACCCGGTGTCGTAGAAGCCACCTAGGAGATGTCCATCACTGTTTGGGTTCATAGGAAGTCACCTAGGAGTTGTCCACCACTGTTAGGATTCGTAGGAAGCCATCTAGGTGCTGTCCACTAGCGTTAGGGTTCGTAGGAAGGCGCATAGGTGCTGCCCATTTCTGTTTGGGTTCATAAGAACCCATACAGGTACTATTTGATATTTCTAGTTGTTGTGCGGAGTCATAGGATCACCGTACACACTTGATAGTTGCTTCCCGGAACCGTAAGAGGTCGTAGGATCATCGTATTAGCTCGCTAGTTTCAGTCAGGGGTTGTAGGAAACCTTAGGATCACCTGTTTGGAGTTTCTAGCTGTTGCTACGATTTGTTCTACTGCTTATTATTTTTTTTCTTTCTTTCTTTTCTCTGCAATTTATTCAAATTCCCTACAAATTATATTGTGCTTTATGAGTTAAACATGCAACAGGAATAGCAACAGCAGATACATCACGTATACAAATACATTTTATTTGTTGTTGTTTCATCATTGCAATTTACTCTTGCTCTAACACATTATGCAGGTACTTAATACAATTTCACTTTCAACACAAAACGATTTTTTTAAAAATTAAACAACATTTTCAAAACAAAAAAAAACAACAAAACATAAAACGTTATTTCGAATTTACGGGAGTCCCTCAGAGGAGGTAACCCACGGTTGCTAACGAGATCTCCCCGGTTTAAATGGGTTTCAAAACTCATTTAGACTAAGTAAATTCAAAAAAGAATAGTGATACCGGAACGACAGAACCGTGGGATCCTAACTTGTGTCGTTCTAATCAACTTTAACCCATCATAATGACAACAAAACTGAGACATTGAAACATACATGGTACAACCTTTTGAACTTTAGACTTTAGAACTCCTACTTCGACGAGGAGCTTGAAGGTACTTCGTGGGCAGCGCAACAAAGAGTTTGGAACAGACAACAAGTAGAGGTGGTCTTCATTCTACAACAGCAAAACAAGTATTCACCAGTTAAACTTTCCTAGTTTAAGCAACCAATAGAACTTCGAGGTAGCTCGTCTAGCGCGATGTAATTCCTCACC
The DNA here is from genome assembly GCA_003013225.1 of Phalaenopsis aphrodite. Taxonomy (NCBI): domain Eukaryota; kingdom Viridiplantae; phylum Streptophyta; class Magnoliopsida; order Asparagales; family Orchidaceae; genus Phalaenopsis; species Phalaenopsis aphrodite. Next base: position 3,518,745 of record NEWO01000009.1, read on the forward strand.
CTCTTTTAGACCCCTGCACAACCATGTTGTGTAACGTAAGTCCTAACTCGCCTTAGGTTCCGAGGTTGTCGTCCATAACGACGTAAAACCTCTTATCTCTGTGGGCTATTTGCATAACTAGTTATTATATAAGTTTAAGTCTCAAATAAGAAAATTGACGGGATTCAACATTCAAATAACATATTCTCTGAAACACATCCACACAGTAGGATAGTCTGGGAATTATGTCGCGTTAGGCGAGCTACCTCGAAGTCCTATGGGTTGTTTAAACTAGGAAAATTTAACTGGTGAATACTTATTTTGCTATTATAGAATGAAGACCACCTCCACTTATAGTCTGCTCCAAACTCCTTGTTGTGTTGCCCACGAATTAGCTCCAAGCTCCTCGTCGAAGTAGCAGTCCTAAAGTCTAAGGTTCAAAATGTTGTATCATGTATGTTTCAATGTCTCAGTTTTGTTGTCATTATGGGGGATTAAAAATGATTAGAGCGGTACCGGTTAGGATCTCACGGTTCCCTCGTTCCGGTATCACTACTTTCTTTTGAATTTACTTAGTCTAAATGAGTTGTGAAACGCATTTAAATCAGGGAGATCCCGTTAGCAACCGTGGGTTACCTCCTCCGAAGGATTCTCGTAAATTCGAAAGAACCTGTTATGTTTTGTTTTTTTTTGTTTTGAAAATGTTGTTTAATTTAAAAAAAAATCGTTTTGTTTTGAAAATGAAATTGTATTCAATACCTGCATAATGAGTTAGAGCAAGAGTAAATTGCAATGATGAAACAACAACAAATAAAATGTATTTGTGTACGTGACGTATCTGTTGCTGCTATTCCTATTGCATGTTTAACTCACAAAACACAATATAATTTGTAGGGAATTTGAATAAATTGCAGAGAAAAGAAAGAATAAAAAACAGTAAGCAGTAGAACAAGTCGTAGCAACAGTTAGAAATTCCAAACAGGTGATCATAAGGTTTCCTACAACTCCTGACTGAAACTAGCGAGCCAATACGATGATCCTACGACCTCCTACGGTTCCGGGAAGCAACTAGCAAGTGTGTACGGTGATCCTACGACTCCGGACAACAGCTAGGAATTTCAAATAGTACATGTATGGGTTCCTATGAACCAAAACAGATTGGAGAACACCTATGCGGCCTCCTATGAACCCAAACGCTAGTGGACAGCACCTAGATGACTTCTTACGAACCCAAACAGTGGTGAACAGCTCCTAGGTGGCTTCCTATGAACCCAAACAGTGGTAGACAACTCCTAAGTGGCTTCTACGACACCGGATAGTGGCTTTGAAGCCTCAGACAACACCTTACAGCGCTCTTATACTTCAAACAATGGTTTTGGATCTTGGGACAGCAGCCAACAGTGTTCTTACACTCCAAACAGTGTCTTTGGAGCCTTGGACAACACCCTACAGCGTCCATGCACTCTAAATAGTGGATTTGGAGCTTTGGACAGCACTCTTATACTCCAAACAGTAACTTTGGAGCTTTAGACAGCAGTCTGCAGCACTTCTACGACACCGGGCAGTGACTTGGAGCTTTGGGTAGTGGTCCTACAGCTTCCTACGACATCAGGCTAACGGCTAGGAGCATTGAACAGCACTCTACAACATTCCTATGACACCGAACGGCAGCTTGGAGCTTTGGACAATACCCTACAACATTCCTATGACACCGGGTAGCGGCTTGGAACTTTGGATAGTGGTCCTACAGCGTCCCTATACTCCAAACAGTGGCTTTGGAGCCTTGGACAGCACTCCATAGCGTTTTTACGAAGTCGGGCAGCGGCTTTGGAGCCTTGGACAACACCCTACAACACTCTTATACTCCAAAAGGTGGATTTCAAGCCTTGGACAGCACCCTACAACACTCATATACTCCAAACAGTGGCTTTGGAGCTTTGGACAGCACTTATACAACCGTTTCTCGGCCCAAAAAGCATTAAACAACCTAAAGCATTTATAATCTTTCAAACAGCACTTCTTATCACTTTCCCAGCTCAAAAAAGTATTAAACAGAAGCTTACTGCTCCAAACGGTCATTTAAATATCTTAAGCAGCAATTTCGAAGTTCCAAACAGCAACCTACGGCTCTCCAACAGCTCTCGCAGCAGTTTTTCAAGTATTTTTCAGCACTTTTCAGCCCTCTTAAAACCACCAAACAACAAAGGAAATATTTTCAAAACAGTCCCCAAACGACAATTTAAAAGACCTCAAACTGCAATTATGTAACTCTTTAAAAGATACCCTTAAGCTTTTCAAAATAGTGACAAAACTTCTCCAACTAGGTGTAAAAACTACGGTGAAACCAGTCCCAAAACATCTCCAAAAAAAAAATTTTGCATTTAAGGACTCTAAAACCTTAAGCAAATTAACACTTAAATGGGGTACAAAACCTTCCAAAAATAGTGAACGAATGAGCCCAAAAATCTGCATTTAAGGGCTTCAAAACAGTAGACAAATCATCACTTAAGTGGTGCTTAAAGTCTTCTAAAAACAATGAACGCATGAGCCCAAAAATATGCATTTAAGGGCTCCAAAACAGTGAACATAGTGCTAAAAAAGATGAAAGTGTAGAGCAGGTGCAGCCCCTAAATAGTTTCAAAAAACAGTAAAATACGCATTTTCATGTACACTTAATGCGGCATGTATAATATAGATGAAATTTAAGTATTAGATAGGTGAACGTGTAAAACTTGTGTGGCATGTAGGTAAATTTCCTAAAAAGAATCTGCCCGCATTTCATTTATATTAAGCATAATTTTCAATGAGAGCATGCCACCTAAACCAACATTTATGGGTAGGCTAACACAAGTAACCCAATGCTACAAAAGAATTGTCAATTGATTTTTTTTAGGCTTAAAATTATCAAAACGTCATAGCTGCACAAAGAAACTCATATATGGATGTAAGCAACACAAGTCTCCAAAAGGAGAGTATCAAGCCTATGAGGTTTTCCAAATCATATGAATGCATGAGCCTTTTAAACCTTCGCAATTTTTGAACGGAAGAAAACTATTGGCATTTGCATCAAGTACAATAAACAAAATAAAATTCACAAATCAATCCAGTAAAGGGAAGAGGATGGGAAAATCTCACTATCAAATACTTGGATGAAGAGAAGTTTCGATGTAGAGAGACTGAAGTACGTGAGGCTCCTGATCGCACGAATGAAGAGGAGTGGAGGAGGCTTCTATCGCGCGAGGAATTAGCGAGGCAGTCGAGAGAGTTTCGGTCGCGCGAGAGATGAGCAAGGAGCTTCGGCTCGCACGCAAAGGGGGAAAACAGGAGTCGAGCAGGGGCTTCGCTCGATGCAGAGGAAGGAGAGACGAGCGGGAGATTAGTATCGGAGCGGAATCGAGCGAACGAAGGAGGAAGAAGGCGAGCTGATGGGTTTCGGTCTTCGGTCAAGTGAGATGAGGAAGGGAAGGGTTTCTGTTCGCAGAGGAGGCGCGGGTGAGGCGTAAGAGGAGCGAGAGAGGCTAGAGTTTTCGGCGCAGCAAAGGGTAAAGCGCTTCGTCTCTTCCTGTCGAGCGGGATCGAGCAGAGAAGTCTCGGGAGAGGCAGAGGAGGAAGACTTCGGAGGAAGAAGGCGATCCCTCCTTTTAGAATTAGAGCGGGGTCAATTAATCAGGAGTCGTTACTCTGAAAGCAATTGGCGGGGAAATAAATGATTTCCATATGCAGGGAGATTTAATTAGAAGGTATTAACACCTGAATAATTTTAATTAAGACAATATTTAAATAATTCGTTTGAATTTTGAAATTTGAATTTCAAATTCGGGTGAGCTGGTGCCTAGCCGTTGTTCAGCCCGAGTCCAGCCTGAATCGAAGCTGAGTGGAACCTGGGTTGAGCCCGGGCCCGTGCACCGCTAATAAAAAATTGTGCATCAATATCCATGCTAGTTGCTTACGAGCGAAACCATACCGATATGGGTGTTCTTCCTAGCTAAAGTCGACGTCCTGGACGCATCCTTGTGGTACGTTTCATCATCCAGGGTCGTTCGGACGAGCTCGCCGACGAACGTTCGGGTTGCCAAAATCATGCGAGGTTATTGAACGTTCGGTTCGCAAAGGGGTTCCCTATGGGTTGCTCCTATTGATGTAGGAACTCGACTCAAGTTTCATATGTTGATCCTAATCAACTCAACGGAATGCCGAGGATTTAGGACCGCCCATACGAAACTCAAAGGAGTGACGAGGTGGCTCGAATTTTCTAAATGGTGTGGGTTCCATACTAGTCCTCTATGAGGGTCAAACAAGAGAAGTCTAAAGCTAAACCGTAGGCTCTAAGAAGAGAAATGAAGACCTCATCCGAAAATGAGATAAAAAAATAATCAAGTTCATATAAAAAGAAGTAATCATCTAACAACCTTAAGGATGAAGTTTTTGGTGTATAGCATACACAACAAGAAATTGAAAGAAAAAAAATTAAAAAAAAAGATGTTTGAAGAATGATGAGGATCTGCTTTTATGTGAAGATATGTCAGATAATGAGTGGTTTGTAGATGAGAATATTGTGGTCACACCAAATGAGTTTCAGCAAGAAGATCTAAACATTGATTTCTTTCAAGGTGGCAAGAGCAAATGTAACACATCTAAACTAAACAACAAGAGACAAAAAGAAAAAGTTTTTATAAAAATTAATGTATTTGACATTTTCTTGAAGGTTAATTTTCAGTTTTTTATTTGATTTATCTTTTATTACTGAATAGGGAAAAGTAAGATGGTTGAGATTGAAAAAAAAGAAGATTGGGAAAACATAGACTAACTTGATAAAGAGCCAGGAGAAAAAGTTATAAGTTATAATGATGATTCCAATAAAGATCCCTTAAACCATGAGAGTGTTGACGACTTTTAATTCATTTTTATCTTATTTACAATTATGTAAGATATTATGTTAGAAACAAAAGGAGCGAAAAGTCTTTTATGAAAAATCTATCAAGTATCTTATTTATATATTTTGTGCAATTTATCACTTCTTATCATGTTATGATGTTAATAGATTTTCTTTTCATATATTTATAAATTATGATGCTCTTATAATTTTTTTATATTTATTTTACTATGCATTTTTAAATTGGGGGCTTACGCCTCAAACCTCCTCATGGCTTACACCTCGCCTCACAAAAAAAAAAAAAATACATCCATGCTCATCCATATTAAATAAAAAATAACACAAACATTTATCAACCCAAAGTCAACCTGAAAGCTTAATGATAAGTATAAGTCACCTTAATGATAACCATGTGCATGTGTCCGGAGTTTATGGATAAAATAACTATAGTTTCAAAATGGGCTACACCATTAGACAGAGAGAGAGAGCCTAGGCATTAAGCAACATGCCAAACAATTGAAAAAAAGGGAGCAATGTGACCACAAAAGGGGTGACTAAGCAACACGCATGAGGTTCAACATTACCATGACTGCAAGTTTATATTTGAGGTAAAGTGAAAAATATATTCTTAACTTGGTATCAAGCAAAATAATAAGAAGTTAACTATAATACTACCCAACAAAGAGGACAACATATGTTTTGCTTCTACAGCTTAATTTTCAATTTCAAATAGTCTCACTTCTGTATATATTTCTTGGTATCCCATTATTTCAATAAAAGAAATGTTAATTATAAAAAAAACAAAAAACAGCTGAATAAATAGAAGAATTTGAATGATATAATTTCGAGAATTATTGTAAAGAAGCCAAAAGAAATTTTTAAGTACTGGATTTATGCAGTAAGACATGCTAAAAAGATACAATGATCCTACCTTTCTTCAAGCACTGCAGAGCCTTCTTCAAATAGTTCTTCAATAGCACCAACAGTTGAAGATTTATTTGTGAGCTTACTGAGAGAATTTTGAGGCATGCCAAAAAGTAAAGATTTAAACTTATTCCGGTGCTTCCTAGGAGATGCTGGTAAAGTGGAATGATCCAATGGAATGATATCAACAACCAAGCAAGTTGTATCATCCTTAAGGCCACTCGTTCTCAATGCTTCCTAAATGTATCAAAAGTATAATGATTGAACAACATAGAACTACAATAAAGACAATAAAAAGACAACAAGAAACAAGAGGAAGATGACCATTTCATGATTAGCATTACCTTAACAACTAGTTTCGCAGCAAGCTCAGTAGACAATCCACGACAACACTTGGCAGCAATCTCAGATGAAAGTGCATCCCATATGCCATCTGAAGCTAAAATAAGTCGAGCTCCGGAATCTGGAAGCTGCTCAGTAACCAACATGACAAGTTAAATAAAGCCACAGAATGCTTTGAAGCATGGACCAGAAGATAACTAACTTTAACTTGCTTGACATGAGGAATTGGGACTATGAATTCCCCAACATCCATATCGCCAATTGACCTTGAAAGGCACAACCCACCGGGCCAGCATCGGAGAGGACCAACCTAGAACTCATTTTTTGTTAATTATCTTAGTTGAAATTTGAGATTGAGTGCAATATGATATTGGTTACACAAAAACAAAAATAAAAGAAATAAAAACGCAAACTGAATCATGAAGTATATTATAGATCAGTTCAACATAAGAAACCGTTAAACTAGCTTATAAGACTAAATGTTCTTGAGCTAGTGTGGCCAGTGTGAGAAATTATAAAAGAAATTGCATCGACCTGATTGGAAGGCAGCATTTGATTAGCAATGTTAAGAAAAAAAAAAAAAAAATCAAAAATTATTGTAATTATCCGGAAATCAAATTTCTGGATCACACAATTAAAACGTGGAAGATGGTCATGGAACACGAGGTAGCAGAAGCATATTGATTTCAATGAATCACATTGAATTTGTGCTAAGAAGAACAATTTTTTTATTAAGCATGAAAGATGTATAAACGGAAATCACGATGATTACTTTTTAGTATTGAGGAAAACAATGGATACTAGTGAAAAAAAAAAGGGATTGCAAGATTTAAATAGGGCAATATGAGACCCACCTAAATGTTTTTTTGAAACTTTCGCAATGAGACTTGTGCCTCATTGAGTACTACATGAATCTTATGCCTCACATAATGCTAGGCTTGCCTCAAAGTGTAAATTGCCTCAATTATGTTGAAGTGTATTGAGTTATGTCTAGAGCTTTTTTAATAATAAATATAGAAAAATAGCCTTAATAAACATTCCTCACTTACCCATATAATACACATTTTATGATGAAACTGAAGTTGTTATTATAAACACAGACATAATTTTAAAATTAAAATAAATATGATTGAGATTTAAGATGAAGAGGAAAAGAGAATATGAATAAAACTGAGGATGAGGTGAGAGAAAATAAATCATTATACTGGCAATTCTGATGAATGTTCATTAAGTGATAAGAGTGATAAGAGCCTTTGAATTTATAAATTCAACCTAAGCAGCTTATTATGTTCTTAACTTGATAGACAATGGTAAAAGGGTGAAAGACACGAATTATATTTATTTTGAATTGATATGTTATTATGTCATACTTCGAAATTTATATAACTCTTCTTACTTTATGATTAAATGTTTGAATGTTAATATATTACTTCTTACTTTGAAAAATTTATTAATTTTACCATATTACAATTTTAATATGTTACACTTTAACCAATTAATAAGTTAAAATAATAATATGTTACTTCTTCCTACATTCATTGAACTCAATACAATATTTTTTGCTTGATGTAATTTGTTGATTTTGAAGCTTACACAAAAAAATTTCCACGAGATTTGTGTCTCGTCACAACAAAAAACATCTCAATATCCAATTGCACATTTTTAAACTTTGAATTGTTGCAATTGTAAATGGCTCAAACTTTTTGGAAGATGTTTATATAACACAAGCATATAAAAAACACATATTCAAAGAATCACTTTTAATTTACGTGATGAAGATCTACACTCTTTATCTATACTACTAGCATAAAAAGTGGGTTGAAACTTTATTCATTGATAATTTTATTCTTTAAAAATAATCATGTAATCACAAATGCTAATCTTATTTATGATCAACCCTCAAAATGACAAGCCCAACCTATGAAAATAATTATGTGGCATATAGTAAGACAGCCGCAAGATATTAGAACAATGTGTCCCCAAAATATGAAGTCCTTGCTTCTTAAGGTTTTGAATTTTTATGCCTACTCTTTCTCTCCCCCTCCTTATAGATCTTGTGCATGTGTTCTCATGCTGCTATGGAGAAGGCACTTTGAGCCACAAACGAGTCAAATTTCTAGAAAAGTATTTACACAGATGGTTTAATGAATTGTTAGCATTCCTCCATAAAATAACTTTAATTCTTTTTCATAAATTAATTGGTGTCCATGCCTCTCGTATAGCACATCAATGTCTTGTTTTAGAAAATGTACAGTTTTTCTAGTTATGTTTTTTGACTTGAAAATTTTAAGTTTATATGCCTCATAATAGTTGTAATCGGAAAAAAAATATCCAATGTTTTCTAGTGAAAATATGCTCAAAAATTATTTTGTATCAAAATACTTTTCATTTCCTAATATTTTCCCAAATAAAGAAAATGAAATCCCCACTTCCACGCTCTGGTTTTATCTCTTGTAGTCAGCATCATTTCCTCTAAGATTTCTTCGCTCAAAAAAATAAGATGACTGCAATGATGAAGCTTACTCAAAAAAATCAAATATATGAAATCAGCTAAATAACATTTTTTGCGACATCAATAATTATTTGTTTTCAACGTTTCCATAGTATAACATATTTAAATTATTTTGATAGAGCTCTAACGCAAAATAAGATATAAACTCAAAGAGACTTTCAAAATTTGTTAGAATATGTGTTTGAATCTTATTAGATCCATAATAAAATATGGTTTGAAAATATTTGAAGCTTTTCGAACCATGTTTGATCATGGTTTGAAGAAGGTTCAAACCATATTCAAGCGTGACACTAACAAGATTTTAATATATGTTTTAACAACAATAAAGTTATATGTTAACTGGTTATTTTATAAAGGTGAATCAAGTAGAAGTATTTTTGTACTGAATAGAGGTGAAAAAAAAAAACAATTAGGTTAGCTGGACATTGCTAGAAAATGGAGCAAATAACTGGAAGCACAAAGAGTATATCTCTTGAAGATCTAGTTGATGTTACATATAAAGTGATATACCACTTTGATAGAGCGCACAGCATAATTTTAATTCCTCTAATTGCGCTATTAACAGATTATGAACTTATTCTTTTCTTAAAAAGATATCTATATCCACCCAACACCGATCTCACATGTGTGTGTATTATTCTCAAAAAAAATTACAGCTACAAATTTCTATGTGAATGAGGATGATGCAAGATTAATTAGTTCACCATCTTCTGCAAGTATAGGAAATGATGTGGACATGCCACATGCAAAAGTCGTTGATATGAGCATAAAAAACGTAAAAGATGGTGGCTCCATGGATGCTTCAATATTAAAGTGTCCAATGGAGATTACAATTCAATCTACAATTAACTAAAGCTAACAAATAGATGATATTTTGAATTTTCATGTATTTGAAATCTAAAAACAGCAATTCAAGATACATAAAATATATAAATTACTCCTATCCTACAAGATTTAGTGCCTGAGAGTACCTCCAATTCAATAGTTATTGATACAATGACCAATGTTTGAGTTTATTATTAATTCATTTGAAAGTCTAGCAACCTTTTAAGAGAAAAAAATATTAAAGAGGATGTCAGATCTATTACGATGAAATAAAGTTTAAAATTTTGAGGTGAAGAAATCACATTAAAAATATATATAGTATGTCTTATGCACTTCATAGAAAAACTGATGAATTTAGCGATTTATGAAGTAAATACATTTAAGATGAGAAGCCATAAATCAGAAAGTACTTACATTTTCAATGTTTGATAGAAAGATCATTGATAAGCTCAATGAAGGTTCATTGGACATACAATCAAAGAGAAACTCATCCGATATCATCTAAATTTGAAGATAAAGATGATTATATCAAATGTGATGGACTATGGTGTTGATTTATACTATGGAAAGATTTAGCGATGTCATAACAAAAATATCATTTACGTAAGAGGGCCCCCCAAAGCATCATGTCAAAACTTTTCATCTTATATGATTATGTTACATAAAAAAAAATCTGAAACCATTGTTGATCTTCCCCTTGACAACGCGAGATTTTCAAAGAACGTTTACTTCTCTTCGGGTGTTTGTGCTCAAAGCTTCCAAAATTATTTTTCATCAGCATTAAGTGTCAATAAAATATTTAAAAATATACATTATGGATAAGCTTTGTTTTTAGGATGGCACAAGATATTAGTACTCAAATTCATCCGGCTCATTTATGGTCGTCGACTAAAAAAATAACAAGTGATTGAGGCATTCCATAATTAAACAGAGAAGTCACTAAACACAATGATAATTTTAATAATTGTTTCTGATAGACATAATAGTATTACCAATACTTTATCAGCAATTCATAGGCAAGTTATGGAACTTGCACTAATCAAGTTGATGATATAACAAAACTCAAAGCTAATAGTTATTGTGAGGAATATCACTTGGCTTTTAATGTTTACATAATAGTATAGTTTTATAACAACTTTAGCGAAATATGTGTCAAGAACCTGACCATAAACGCTGATATAGAGAATTAAGTTAGTTTTGAACGTTGAGCTCACATTTTTTCTCAAAAAATTGATATAACTTAGCGACAACAGATATTTCAAAGAAATTCAAAAAAAACACCAAGAGTGGCACAAAATGAGCCACCAAAAGTAAATGCTCCTATTCAATAATCACTCTCAGTGATCACTCTATTAGAGTTTTCGAGTAACACAATATAGACATAGTTCTTCAATAAAACTTCCCAGTATAGCAATGCCAAAACTATTTTGGTGCAGGAATTGAAGAAGTGTTAAAAAAGCTTTTGCATATGGCTCAAATTTAATTGCCTACCTTATTAGTCAATTTGAAATATATGTAAATATTCAAAAATTTTGATATATGTATCTATCTATATATGTCTACGTATATCTATGCGTCTGTGTGTGTGTGTGTGTGTGTGTGTGTGTGTTGATATATCTATCTATATATGTCTGTATATATCTATGAATCTATAGATAACAAAATGAAAGGATTGGCAACGGATAAAAATATAAGCCAAATACAGCAGTATAGTAGCTGAGTAAAAAGACATGCAAAATTGAGTACTCCAAAAAAAACGCCCTATGTTGCGTAAAACATAAATTAAAAAAACAGGAATTAGGCTAAGATATATGATATTGATGATGAGAAGTGTAACAGAATTATTTCCTGATTAATACCTCCTGACCACCGCAAAGATTGAGCCTCCCCACTTCACCCCCACTGGCTGTTACTCGTTCTCTCTCCTCTTCATTCTCCTCCAGCCTATGATCAACAGTCAGCAAAGAAATTGCTCCATCCTTGGAATCCAATATACACCGGGAATCACCCACAGAAGCAACGGTCACGGTTAATCCATCAATCACTACAAGAGTAGCCGTAGTCCCAGACGCCTCCCCTGCCATAAATCATAAATCTCAAGTTCAAAAGACAAAATCTCTGAATTAAAGCAGTTTGTTATGCCAAGATCGTGCCTTTCCTTTGGAATTCGATATCAGTCTTCACAAAACCTGCGACCAGTGCCCGCGGAAGGGCATGGAGCCATTCCTCCCTCCCAATACCAGGCGGAATAGCAGCCATTACGTGGTCCAGCAGATGCTCCTTCGTGAAAACCGCCGCCGATACCCCATTATGCCCATCGAAAATCTACGGCAATCGGGCGCGCAAATGTAAGCCGCGGAATTACAGAATTCCAGAAAAAGAGGGGAAAATGAGAATACCGCGAATACAGAGAATGAAGTGGAGGGGTTTCCGGGGATCCGTTGGCAGTCGGGCTTGATGAGAAAGTAGTCCTCGCCGCGCTTAGCAAGCCCAGCGTGGCCGTAGCAGACAAGCGGCTTCTCCGTGTTGTGTCCCCTGAGCTCCCGGCCAATAAGAGTAGCGAGGGCTATAGGGTGAGGACGCTCACTCTGATCTCGAAGCTGCGTATTGTTCATTTCGCAGGAGGTTTCCAGGTCGGAACCCTAGTTCACTCCATGCGTCGTGCGGTCAATACTCACTCCCGCTTCACCTCAAAAGCTGCATTTCCACCATCATCAAGGAATCAAATGAAAGAAGACTGGAACCTAATTTCCAGCTAACCTGAGAAATTTTCAACCGGGAGCAGGAGTGGAAGAAAAGCCAGAGCGAAAGAGATTGTTGGGAGCGAACGCTGATAGAAAAAAATTAGTCCTTTGGAAATTATCATTAAGAACAAAATCATCATTTAATGTCATTGGGATTGATGAAACACAAATTTCTTGATGTCAATAATCTTCATCTTAGGCACTGATCCCAACAAACTAACTAATGCTATTAATTTTAATGTATATCTTAATCATAACTAAAATATTAGAATAATATTTTAAAGTTCACTTAAAAAGGAAAAGAAGTGTGATTAAAGATGAATACATATAATTACTTTTTTTTGTACATTCGTATCGTGGTCCGTCGGTAGAACAATCGCTCTAAAGGTCATAAGCTCCCTCAGGTCATCAGTTTGAAACATTCCGTGTGTAAAGTGTAGTATTCAAATATTTATCACATCTATGGATGGTCATAACTTTCGGTCATTCCTCTTAAATTTTATAAAAAAAAATGTACATTGATATTCATTTAGGTTACTCAAATTAAAGGTCTGTTTGAGGCAGCTTAGTTGGTGCGGTGACGTTTTGAAAACACACCTAACATATTAGGGTAAACTACGTTTTGACAGCTTGTGCATTTTTAAAAAGCTAGAAACAGCGTTTTCACACCGCACCTATCTAGGTGCAGTGACAGATTTCTGGTTGCGGTCTGGGTTTTCCAAAAAAGAAAAAAATTTGTAATAGTCACCGCATCTAGCTTATCAACATATTATTTTTAATCAGCTTATCAGCAGATTATTCAATAAGCTGCAGCTGCCCCCAAACAGGCCCTAAGTCTTTGTGTAAGTTTAAAACTGATTCAACAAAATTTTAGTTTTAAACCACCTCAATACTTGCCTTAAGTTAATTTTCCCTATTGAACTTGATTTCATACTCTCAAGATTTCTCACCCTTAACTTCAAACTCGAGCAAAATTATTGTTGGATTGGCAACTATTAGTGAGACAAGTCCTCCATATAATATGAAATACAAAATTCAATAATTATACCTTATTATTTTTTATTAAGCTAATATTATATTAATATATTGAAATCATAATAATAAATAAGGGGTCAGGAGTCTCCTGTGAGCATGACAGTCACATACATTTGTGGCTTAAAAGTTATTATGCTAAAATCTTAAAAAATCTTCTAACACTTTGGCTGTCTTTGAATTTTCTATAATGTCCCTCTCTATTTGCTCTTATACTTTCCATTGATAATTGAGGATTCACTACTCTAATAAAAAATTGGCGGGTATTTTAATGAAAGAGCAAGATTTATGCAAAGCTTATAAATCACTAAAAACTTCATCTCCTTTAGGAAACTAAACCAGATGGAATAACATTTGATAAAGTTAATCGAAAAAACTACATAACATCTTCCACACATTGCTCCATCTTTAAACTTTTTTGAGAGCATGATTTAATTGGCTCCAACCCACCTATGTGATGACAAAATTGATTCAAAATCATCATTCTAATAAGCTAGTTAAGGTACAAAGTAAGTCGGATCACATAATGAAAGGTAAATCACAATAACCAAGCAGATGACCACTTTTAACTTAAATAATCAAATATAATAATAGTTAATGAATCATTAAATGTCAATAAGAGTGAATGAATTTATAAGAATAATAGGTGTATAAAAGATATCCAAAAAAAAAGAGAAAAAAGATTATATCAAGAATTTCATTAATATATCATTACAAGTTATTAAGTTGAATATTAATCAGTCATAAAAGCAGTTGGTCCAACACGATTGTGAGTCACTTGCACGTCTAGAAGAGTTGACTCAAATTAAAGATAACAACATCGATTCTTATGTAAACAAATCTACTTGAAAAATAAAGAAAATATGCAAGGCCTGAAGCTTTTCAAAATTTAAGATATGCCAACATAAAAAGTGAAAAAGGATAATCTGACTATAGAATTTAAAATTATAGAACAAGACATGTACATGAAGGCTTTTTTACTATATCAATAGAAATAATCCATGGCATGGCTTATGCATAAACTAGAGTTTTATGCAAATAAGCTATACTTGTAGCTTTCTTAAAAGCCACAAGATGGCAATCAATCAAAAGTCGAATGGCTACAACAATTTTTATCTATGAAAAATAAGATTTTTTTAAAAAACTAACTAAAAATTAATTATAGTTATAGAGATAATATTCTCGAGCTTTGCATTTACATAAGTTTTAAGATAAATCGTAACCCAATATATAAAAAAAATACAAAATGATGAAAATATCAAAACAAAAAGATAACATTTAATGCATAAAATAATAATAAGAGATTCATTGAATTTGGGTTTGAAAATATAAACATAGTGAAAATAAGAGAAAATGAAAGCTACCTTCGCATAAATATATCATAGCAAAAATATAAGGAGAAGTTACAGACAGAGCACCCTAAGCTTTGCTATTTACAAATCAATCATCCTCTTCATTCATTTTTCAATACTCACTCAAATATCAAAATTCACGACAGCCTAAATTTTAATGTTTATCGAATTCTCAATGGTTTGATCGTGACACACGTAAATGCAGCTGTTTGATGGTCCAAAAAATCACCTGAGTTCTTTATTTGTAAAAATCAATGTTCCATGTTGGAACTAGTGTCACGAGCTTTAATATAAGGTTTGTGTGATGATGCCTGTAATCCTTATCTCTCAAACCATCTTGAGTGCTTCTAAATTAGTAACAAATGGAATATACTCTTAGATCTCTAAGTGCACTAATTGTTAAATCTTACATAATATCTCACTTATATACTGTGTAAATAATTATACTTGAACTGTATATATGTGTATGTACGTGTGTGTGTATATATATATATATATATATATATATATATATNTGTTTATGTTCCTAACTACTACACCTTGACTTTGCAGTTGATTCTCCATTTACAATACAACTTCCTCCCAAGATAGCTTCTTCTCCTTGAATTATGGTTTAGAGTTAAATCCTAGAGTATAAGAAGGTCTCTAGTTGGTACTACTCTGTTTGTTATAATTTTTTAAAGGATTTGCTTGATTATTTCCCCATTGTTGTTTACCCCCACCAGAGTTGTTCTTTTAATTAAAGTTAGGATGGCTCTTCCAACCTTAATTATAGAAATTGGAATAAGGGTTGTTAGGTATGTTGTTAATCACATTTAGAATCTCAAATGATGAAGTATTAGTATCCACCGATTATCCAAATGAGTTTTCCTCAATTAATGAAGGTTCTTGAGGTTTGTTCACTCCAAATTGGTCTATCTTCCTAGATATGGTGCTATATGTGAAGCTAGAATAAAAAAAACATCTGCATCATGTACACTAGTAACCTTCCAAGTGTTTACTATATCAAAAGGCCATTGAAAATTATTAGAAGTCATTTCATCAATCAGAAATATGCCTCATCAAATTGCTTTGACATGAGCAAACCATCAATGAAAACATCAATAATAGATTTAAGGGATCCTACTAAACCATTATAAAAAGTATGAATAATAAGCTAATTAACAATACATGATGTGGGAACTTCCTAAGAAGCACCTTAAATCATTCTCAAGCCACATAAATTGACTCCCCTGCATACTGACAAAATGAAGTAATATCATTTCGATGTATAGCCATTTTTGTAGGTGGGAAATATTTAGCAAGAAATTTTTGGGCCAAGTTACCTCATGTCTTAATTAATCCGGGTGCTAAAGAATTTAACCACATTTTGTCTTTTACCTTAAGGAAAAAGGAAAAACCTAAGCCTAACAACGTTATTTAACACNGCCATTCAAATAATTTAAGGAAGACTACATACATATCTCTTGGTTCTTATGTATTTGAATATTTAACACCAAAACTTCAGTCATATGCATGAAAAGGTGTATTTCACTTCATAAAAGTTAAATTGGTGATATTTTTTATGTGATATGAAAGTTTTGGGCCATATAAATATAAAAAAAGCAAAGCTTAAGTGTTAAATATGTAAATACACATGAATTAAGTGGTATGCATGTAAATGCCCCATAATTTAATAATATACATGAAACTCACCTAGCTTTTGCCTTTCTGGCATTTTTATTTAGCCACACAGCATGTGCAAAAAAGTAAAATAAACTATAATTGCATTCTTAGTACCCACAAATAACAATAATATTTATCACAAATCTAGCTTTAAAGTGACATTAATGAGCATAATCAACCATAATGCCTTTGTCTAACAGTCACAAAGACATAATCATGGTGATGTCGGCCCTAATTATAACATACATTTGATTAAATAAACAGTCATCAGTATATTTATCATCGTATAAATAATAAATGGATTTCTTATATTGGTTGATAAATCCAAAAAGATCTTATGATCATCAAAAGTTTGGTCCTAATTAGCTTAAACTATGTGATGGCTTGAAGTTCTAGCTAAGCTAAGCTGGTTTCCCAACTTAGAGAGTGATTATAGAATAGAATTATACTTGCCAACAAATTTCTCAATCATGTTTGATTTGATCATCCTTAATTTAAGCTTGAAAGAAATAACAAAATAGTATTAGACTCAATCAAGTGTAAGAGGACAAGATTAAGAATGGTAGACTCAATTAAGATAATTAAAAGAAACTTGAATTGAATTGACCAAGCATTAAGTTATCCTCTTAAGGAAATATTTATTTCCAAGCAAAAAATCATTACAATGTTCTCTCCATCCTTGATCAATAAAAGTTTGCTAAATTTATATTTATACTACATATTCTCATTTATTTATACATCTGACACCTAAACAATCATATTTATATACATAAGATGCAAATCCTTAATATCACATTAACAGTATCAATTACATTAAGTTTTTAAAAATAAAATACATATTTTCATGCATAGGTTTACAACACCAAAGCTTTATAAATGTAAATGTCAAACTTAAGTTGTTAGATATGTAAATATATAAGAAATATGTAGTATATATGTAAAATTTTCCAAATTAAGGTGCATGTCATCAATGTCTTCCAAATAGAGATAACAGTGGTTCAACTTCCATTAATGTTTGAAATCTTATTACTAGATTTCTATAAGTGGGAAAATTTTTAACTAATCATTTTGTTGCAAAATTAAACCATAAAAATTTTGAAAAGTTTATTATTTTGATTGCACACAATATTAAAAATAATATATTATGTTGAAAGAGTGATATAATACTCCACAATGAGTTCAATAGAAAAATTAATTATTTTAAAATTTTATTTCTATCTTACACAATTTTCTCACTTAATATTGATATTATAGGGTTTATTTTATCATAGGGTACATGTTCTTTATAAAAGCATGCATTTATAGCTAATTACAACATAAGAGATGTGATCTGCTAGGAAAACACTACATTAAAGTAATAACTTAAATTTCTATGAATTTTAAAATTTAATTTTGAGGATTTTATTTAGAATGTCAATTAGGAAGGATCAAACATGAGCAATTAATTTTTTTTTCAAGTTTTGATAAGGGAAACATAGGAAGCATTGGATACTAAATTGCTTAAAATACTCAAAAATGTCATATGAAGCACTTTATATATTTTTTTAAAATTGATATTTAAATTATTTTGATTGCTCATTTTTTTAAAAAAATTGAGACTTATATTTAACAAAATAAGATCAAGACAAAACATAGTAATAATAATTTGTTTTGTGGCATGGTAAAATAATTAGTCATAGATGCTTATTTATGGTGAGAATCACCTTCAAGATAGTAACTCAAACAAAATTTTAGCAATGTGTAAGAGAGTAATATGTTCAATTGTACAAAAAATTGAATTTGTCTTGACTCTAAATTAGGCTTACATCATTCCAGAGAATGAAGGCCAACTAACCTTACAAAACAACCTTAAAACTATGTGATCAAATCTACTAAAATACAAGATAACTAAAAATGTCATTTATTTCTTCAAATAAAATGGTAATTAAAATTCAAAAGCAAAGTAATGCTGACTGACCATGAATTTTGATGCAATTCCTATAACTAATGCTTTTCATTTTCTTAATTATATATTCCTTAGGTGAATGTACTTTCTTGCACCACCTAGCAGATGCATTACATAACCTAAAATGCATTCTTCGAAAGCAAATAATATCCCATACGGACTTTTGAATGTTGTTTTTTTTTTCTGCTCCTCAGGAGCTATATGTATCTGATGATACCTAAAATATCCATCTAAAAAGAAAAAAATATGGATGACCAGCTAGCTTATCCAACTTCTGATCCAAAAAAGATAAAAGAAAGTGATCTTTCCTAGTGACAAAATTTAATTTTCCGTAATCAATACAAATTTGGCACCCAGTGACATGTCTGGTGGGAATCTTTTCATTTTGTTCATTTACAAACAAGTCATTCCCCCTTTCTTAGGAATGTAGTGAATAGGGCTAACCAAGACACTATCCAACATAGGATAGATAATACCTGCATCAAACCACTTCAATATTTCCTTTTTAACAACTTCTTTCATAATAGAGTTTAATCTTTTTTTAGGATCTACCCAGGGTTTATGACTACCTTCCATCAAGATCATATGCATGCAAATAGAAGGACTAATTCATTTTATATCTGCTAAGGTTCATCCAAAAGCTTTCTTATAATTCCTTAGAATATTCATTAATTTATCCTCTTGCAAATGAGTCAAATATGAGGATATGATAACTGGTAATATAAATGAGTTCCCCAAATAAGCATACTTTCCTCGAATAAGCACCTTCATCTCAAGTTCAGGGATTCCTTGATAGAAGGAATAAGAGGTTTATAATTTTTTGTTGTATTTAGAATCTCAAACCTCTCCCAAAAAATTTTTGAATACTCTTCTACTAGTAGAGTAGATTCATTTACAGAGTTTACATATTTTTCCTCATTCAATTCTGACTCTACTATTGTGAATTCACAGCTCTCTCAAAAATGGCTACTACATGAATAATTAATTAAATCCATATGAAAATAAGCATCTTCATTTCAAGAATACTTTAAATTTTAATACATTAAACATAATCTCATGATCATTTATCCTCGTAGTTAATTCACCACACCTATCACAACTCATCCAATGTCAGGAAATGACTACCTAATATTATGAAAAAAATTTTATCTTCCTCCATATCTAAAATAATGAAATCAACAGGGAAGATAAATTTATCCACCTTTACGAGAACATTTTTTATAACCCCACTTGGATAAGTGATTGATCGAACAATTAGTTGAAGGGTCATAGTGGTAGGAGACACATCTCCTAATCCCAACCTCTTAAAAATAAATAGTGTCATAATGTCAATACTGGCTCCGAGATCACATAACACATTGCCATAAAATCTCTCTCCAATTGAATTGGATCCTTAAGCTTTTGTGGAAGCTTCTTCTTTATGATAGCACTGCACCCCTCACTGAGTGTTATAGTCTCATAATCTTCAAACTTCCTCTTTACACTATGAATCTCTTTCATGAACTTTATATAACTGGCATTTGTTCTAACACCTCAACAAAAGGAATGTT
>NEWO01000009.1:3539917-3551423 GCA_003013225.1 Phalaenopsis aphrodite
GTATTTTGATGATCATTAATTGATTCTTGGGTATCAAAATTGATTTACTGATTGTTCATCTTTTCTTCTACAAGTCTGTGAAGTCTTTTATGTTTTTAAATTCTCTTAATTGTTCCTCTAGTTCTGAATCGTAGGGAGGTCCTAAAATATGCATTCACTGACTAAAGACTCAACTAGTTGGTTTCACACAAGTTGAACACACAAAAATAATTTTAGGATTTTTCTTTTTCAAACAAACATACAATTACACACAAAAAATAAATACAACAGATTTCAAGTCTAGGTCTAATTGGTTCAACTAAAATTTTTCTATGCTAACTACACTGTCGTTCCCCCGGTAATGACGCCAAAAACCTGATACCCTATTTCCAGGTGCACTCGCACTCTGGGGTCTCATGCAAGTGTACATGTCATATCAGTAATATCAAATTTTTTAGTCTATAATTTCGATCCCACAGGGAATGAGAGAATTAGACTTAAGAGAAGTTGTAACCTACTAATTTTTGTTTTCAACCTGGAATTGAAATTAAGTAAAAGTTCTACAAACTACTCCTATTAAATTGCAAACTAATTTAAATACTAAATCTTATATAAATCCTACTTATCCTATTTAAATTGGTGAGTATCAAGTTATAAAGTTACATTCCATTGCAATGATAAAAGTGGAGTGTAGGGAATGAAAAGTGCTAATTGTCAATTTGGCTAATAACAAATAAAAGCAACTCTCTTCTTTATCATCTCCAGAGTGCATAAAAAAGATTAGTTAAAATGACTTTAATTATTTAAATTTTGTTTTAAACCCATCAATGAATATTTCCCAACATATGCATCTCCCTACGAAATATATTCACATATACTTCACAGTTCAATGCGAATAACCTATTTTTTTTACCATAGTCCCGAGTCATTATGGATCATAACACATTTTAACAATTCACTGGACAAGAATGATAATTAAATGAATAATCAAAGTTTACTCATCGCATTAAGAACTTAAAAATAATTTTAAAAACATTTTGCAATCCTACACATCCTAGTTAATCATCAGGAAGAAAAGTAAAAGAGAATTACTCAGAATCTATGATGAACGCACCACAAAAGCTTCATTGAAAACAAGAAAATTCACTAAATACTTGTGTTTATAGAAATATAATAATAAAAGTAACAATACTTAGCTTTTTTCCTTACAAAGCTCTGAGAATTCTCCTCCAAAGATCTCCTGATCCCTTGCTACTCTCTTGAAGTATTTTCTCACTTTACAACATTTCTAATACATGCTATATCTGCAAGAAAAACATAAAAATACGTTTCATTAAAGTACAATTTCATTCATAAAAATGTGCAAAACCATAAAGGAAATTTTGCAATCTTTTCAACATATCACCTATGTGACCGACAACTGTCATTACAACCCTTAACTATAGCCTCAGTGGCTAACTACTAACTACACAATTAAAGCTCTCCAATATGGGTTTTGTGGTCCACTATTTTTTTTTAATCTACCAACAATGGCCAATATGACCAACTACTACGACGACTTTCAACTATGACCTCTACGACAAGTTGAGACTATTACAACCATTAAGAATTATATTTGTTAGAACTCAATTGTAATTATTATAGTCGAACATCTATTGTACTTTTGTAATTTAATCTTTGCTAATTCAAGAAAAAATTGGACATTTGTACTCGCAATTACATAGTGGATTACTTCGTCTGAGTCGTGCCCCTTAGTTTTTTAACTCTCTAGGGTTTTCACATAAAAATTATGATGTCTTCTCCTAGTTTTTTTTTATTTTTCTATGTGTTGGATCTTCTTCCAACACTATGATACTAAATTATTATTTTATTGTCGTGAATTTTTTGGCACAAAACAATTTTCTTAATTGATGTTTTAATGAGTTGTGATGTTTTTTTTTTTTTGCAAGCAATATTTTGCTACTTTTCTTCTACTAGGGCTAGAAATTTTTTTTTTTTTTGCAAGCAATATTTTGCTACTTTTCTTCTACTAGGGCTAGAAAATATTATATTTATCTACTGGCTCCCTTACATATCAAGGAACATAATCAAATACACATGATATAAAAGTTTAAGGACTCGAAGCCAAAAAAAAAAGTTTCGTACCTTATATTAGTGTACTTGTATTTAGTATTTTAAAATTAAAAAATAAAAAAGAGCCATATTTTATGAACTGTCTGATTGCCAATATTCTATATTTTCATTAGGGTTTATTTGCATTACCCAATATCATTAACTATTTTATTATGATAGCATGCATATTAATCATTTTGTTAATATTAGCTTCTAAATTGCCTATTTTATCCTTTTTTAATTATTTATGGTTGTTTAGAATTATTTTTGCTAGGTTCGTAGGAAAAGAAAATTAGTCTTTGTAACTTTAGTTAAATATTAATCACTATTCTAATCAATGGTTGAAATTTTATTTAAAATATTAATATCCATGGTCATAAAATTAATGTTTTAATTAGCAACCATCCATTTTATGTTATGTGCAAAAATATATATCATATCATGCTTTATCTACCTTTATATAGAAGAGGGTTTTATTAGTTCAAGACCTAGCTCATTTATATTCTGATGTTGCTAATCTTTCTTTCATATAGCTAAAAGCCTTCATAAGGAAGAAAACATTGCAACAATTAGGGAGTCAACATGGTTTTTCACTGGATCTTAAAGGATCTTTATACCTGGACGACGATGATGGATCTTGAAGACCCATAGTTGAAAAAGACAGAGATCTCAATGAAGCAGATAGAGTTAAGTTGGATGGAGAAAACTAAACTTTGCTCGAGGATATCTAACAATGTGTGGTTTGATGGTAAGGATGTTGGGAAACCATGTTGGTTTGGGCTTTTTTGTGTGATGAAGATTGATAGAGATGAGGGGGGGGCCAGAGATTTGACGATCTTAGAATCTAAATAGCACGACAACTTGATATGAATCTAACACAATCAACATACTACAACGAAGAAGAAAAATAAACAAAGATTAGAGATATCATTAAGAGAATCAAACAAGTGGGATAATTTTTTTTTTTTTTCAAGTGATTGCCTAAAATTCCCTAATAAAAAATGGCAATTATTTTAGCCCTTTAAAAAATAGAATAGTTAAGATTGAGACATATATTTAAAAGCCCGCTACCTAACACATTTTGTGCATCATTGGGCCGTTAGTTTGTCCAGACAGCCCAGTTCGTCCAATGGCCTCCAACACCTACCTCTGAATGACTTCAATGATTAAATTGAAAAAGATGTTAAGGGCGAAGGCCCAAATCTCATTTCAAAGATTTTAATGCCCATTTAAACAAAGTGGCATTTACATACATACGACAAAGTCTTGTGTCTTTGCATACTTAACACTTAAGGTTTCATATTTACATTTAAACCACCCAAATCTTTAAGATCTTATAAGGGTGAAATGCACATATTTTATGTATAAACTTATGACCCCAAGATCTTAGAATGTATATATCAAAGTTTAGGTGCTAGAAATGTAAGTACATAAGAACTTTGTCTTTTGTATGAAAATTTTCCTTAAATGAAGTTTAAGTTAGCATAATAGTAGTTGATGTTAAGAATTTATATAAATTCAAATCGATCGCTTCTATCACATAATTTCAACCAGTAATTATCATATTATCTATCAAATCTTTCTACAACATTTTATATATATATATATATATATATATATATATATATATATATATATATATATATATATATATATATATATATATATATATATATATATNATGGATAACTTCCATTCAAATTCATGATCATTTGATTTTCTATTTCATCAAATTTATAGTCAAATTAAATATTTTGATGAATGAAACCAATGACATCCAATGCAGTTTGATTTAAACTTGAAAGGGCATTAATCACGCACTTCATGAGTGATTAAAACTTTTGGAAATTAATTATGTGATAAAACATTTTTCAAATCTTACGTATTTATAGTCAAATCAACATTCTTAATTTTGATTACTCAATTTTATGGTCATTCATGCTCTTAAATGTTGAAAGACTAGTCTTTGATAAAAAAATATCAACATCACTCATTCAATGAAATGTTATGGGAGTTTAGCTAGACTTATCACAATATTACTCTAAGAATTTTGAAATAGACTCACATTATATACATGAAGTGAGATTTAGACTACAGTTTAGTGAAGGCTTAGAGATTGAAAGAAATTTGAAATCTTGCTATTCTTTTATTGCTGACCTTTAATTATAATCATCACCCATCATCTGACCATCGTTGTTCAATCATCATTGCCCAATAGCATTTGTCACACTATTGTTTCCATACAACGTTTATTTGATTATTGACTTCATCTCACACTACTATAGTTGTAGAAGACCAAGTATTGAGGGGAAGGACAACTTTGAAATTTTACTTATATTATAGATGATTTTTATTGCACTAGGTGTCATAAATTCTTCCCTTAACAAGTTTATACTCATAAAAACTCTAATGGCTTATGTATTATTTATGTTTATCTGTTTACATGTTAGATCTTCATGCAAAAATAGGCCATAAAAATTTCACTCTTTTGCTGGAAATCTTCTAATAGCGTGATCTATGTATCAATTCCCCATATTGGAGAGGATCTCTGTAATAAGTTTGATGATGCTTGTCATTTTTTCAGATGTTTATTTGAACATGTTAAGAATATGAAACATCTTAAACACCTCATGTAATTTATTGAAATACTTAGATGTTTTCTTCATAAAACTTTGTGGATATGAAATTAGTATAACAAAGAAAGGTCTTAAAACAATTATAAATAGTCTTCTAAAACTGTTGAAATATTAATCCTATGTATTTATTTGCTTAACTACTTCTTATCAAGGCCCTTGGATTCTTTTAACAACTCACTTCTAAGTGTCAAAACTTTCACATATTCTCTTGTATTTATTTTAATGATGCTTGGAAAACACCAATTTATTTGGATGATAGATGATTTGATAACTAACAAATTTAAATTTATATGCTATTTTTAGCATATTTTTTCCCTTGAATTGATGTTTCTAGCCTATAATGTGTAGCTTCTATTCTTTACATCAATTGAGATGATGAAACTATGAACAAAGAGAGTAGAATTTATTATGGTTTCACAATCCTTTGCTTATTGTAGAGTATCATAAGGTTATTTCATAATAGTCAAAATTGTAGAGTATCATAAGGTTATTTCATAATAGTCAAAATTCTCATTAATAAATGTTTATGATCATACTATCTTGGATTTGATAAATTTGAGAATGGATTAGTTAAAAGTTTATTTTGTTTATAGGAGTATGAATTGCATTCCTTATAAAATGGTTTTTTTTTTAAGTTAAGGGAACAACTTAAGCACTAAATGCAATAATTTGATCGACATCCTAATTTTCAACAACAATTTTCTCAGGCAAAATTCTTTAACCTTCTCATTAGTAATTGGCCTTGGCTATCTCTTCCACTAAATCCTCGTTTCAACAAAAAATGTTAATTTAGCCCTTTAATTCAATTTCATATAAAGAAGATAAATAAATATTATTATTTAATTTGACAAAGTTATTTGTTTGATAGTTTGGATAAGCCAATATCAATAATTTAAGTCTAAATTATCACTTTGTTAATTCAATTAGCATAAATTGATATAAGCATACCTAATTAACTCATAAGAGTCTTAATTGTTCAACTATGCTAAAAATGGAGCTAAATATCAAATGATCCAATAAATGGGATGGCGGCCTTTCTAGGATGATTGTAAAAGGATTCACTTTGGATCAAATACCTTTGATCATGTTTTTTATGAAATTCAGTCAGGCAAATAAAATCTTTTCATCAAAGGGATTCATCCACTTTTTAAGTGGTCAAGCTTTGGACAAATTTAGTTGAACCCTCGAGAGTATATAAATTGGATGTTAGAGAATATTTCTAGTCCAACTCAAATCATTTTAACCCCTCAAAATTTTACAATTCAATTAAAAAAAATTATGATTCCTTATTTGAGCCTCAATGGGGGAACACTCACTTTAGAAGTATTATGACTAGATCAATTGCCCAAATTTAACTAATTAAATATTTGTTTTTTATTCATTGGGTTAATCACAATTGAGTAAGTGGGCTAAAAAGAGAAATTTGAGCCAATTCATATGAAATTTGATTAAATCATATCAAACACCCAAATTTGATTAAATCATATCTAACAAAAAATTGAAATTAACTACATTAAAATAGAACCAAACATACCTAACTTCAACTAAGCCCTAAAATTTAACTAAAATTAGCTTAAACCAACAAGCATACTAAAATTTTTGTTTTCTCCACAAATCAACGTAGAGCTTCAAATTTCATTCTATAAGTTACATGATATTTATTATCACATATAAAAACCATGTAAATAAGTTTGATGACTATATAACATGATTTTATGTAAAACTTTTCACTTCAAGTTTTTATGCATGAATAGTGCTCCTATCACCCAAAAATTATTATTTTCTCCACATATCAATCAAGTGATTAGAATCTTATTCTGCGAGCTGCATGATATTTATTGTCACATATGAGAAACATGCAAACTATTTTAATGATGACCAAGCACCCTTCTTAAGTAAAAAAAATTATTTTGAATTTTTATGCATGAAAAATGATCATGCATAAAAGTTTTTCAACAAAATATTATTTTCATAACGGACTGCTTGAGCGTGCCCAAATCATTAAAATCTTTTAAATGGACCCCACAACACCAACATTGGACTTCATTTGGGGGCTCGTTAACCTAAAATAATTTGGATACTAAAATTATTAATCTAAATATTCACTCAAAATATACTCAAATCAAAACCAAACTTCAACCAAAGTAAATATGAACCAAAAATACTTAATTTAATTAAACAAAACTCACTAAAAACTTTCATCCAAAATCCACAAAAAAATTCTCTCCTAGGGTGGGGCCTATACTTTGACTTGAAATATCTTAAGATAGTATCAATTTTGACCAAATCTAACTTCAGCAGTGTATTCTCCTCATTTTTATAAATCAAATGAACCAAGGTCCGATTGTTTGTAACCACCCATAACCAACTTGCCAATTTAAATTGAAATATCTTAAGATAGAGACCACTTTAACCGGAATCGATTGACCATCGAGTTCTTTGCTCTTCTAAATAAGCTAGGGTTGTGGTTTTGTCCCTAACCTCCTCCAATCATCTCCCAAAATTTGAATTTCAAAATTTGAATTTCCTCCAAATCTTTCAAATTTCCCTCCATCTCCTCTCATGACATCTCCTTCGCTTCTCCCCCTTCTTGAGCCCTCTCTTACTTGAAATTCTCCTCATTCCACACATCTTCACTTAGCCCACCCCCCTTCCCTCTCCTCCTCTTCTCTCTCATATCATCTTCTAGAGTAAAGTTTGGATTTATGTGTTTAATAGTAAACATCTTTAGGTTGTGTAGCTTTCAAATTTGTCATCCTTACGTGCTTGAGGTTGACTATTCTCACAATTTAGGTATTTAGGGAATGATTTGCAAAGCTTACATGCTTAGAGCATATTAATCTATACATTTTAATAATCAAATTTTAATTTTTTTAGAATTTATATAAATTTAAAGGTTCCCAAAATTAACTTTTTTATAAAATTTATATAAATCTAAATGTGCTCTAATTTAGCTATTTCTTATAAAGATTTAAATAAATTTGTGCTTGAAAAAAAGATCAATAATATTGTTATAGGATATTACAAGCTAATATATGCTCTAACTTCAAACTATCCTCATAAGCTAGTTTTCCTAAAGTTTTGATTGATTAAATTTAAGTTTACTTCAAAAAAATTCCAAAATTTTCCAAGTGAACCTTAAAATGTGAGGTGAATCTCTTAATAAGAGTCAAGTAAGTAAAACATTTGTTTTTTTAATTTAAAGTAAAAATAACCTAAAACAATTTCAAAACTAAAGAAAGAGCTAAATTAGTAAAACCCCTTCCAAATAAAATCTTCTTGTCAAAATAAAATCTAAACAAAAAATTTTAATATAAAATCTACAATTTTTTTTAAAATAAAGAAATCCTAAAAAAAATAAAAAAAATAGAACTTAAACAAAGCTTTTTTCCAAAAAATAGAATAAAAGACCATTTAAAAATAAATAAACAAAACTTAAGTGAAAAAAAAACAAAACTTGGTTAAACCTTTCTGAAAACAATTTTTTTTTTTTCAAAATAAGATTTAAATAACAAAATTTCAAATGAAAGCTTAAAAATATAACTTAAATAAGACCATTTAAAAATAAAGTTTTTCAAAAAAAAAAATCAAAGTAAAAATTTTTCAAAACAAAAACTAAGCTAAACTCTTACAAAAACCAAAACATAAGCAAAAAGTTTCAAAATTAGGAGATTTTTTTAGAATAAAACATATGCTAAACAATTTTAAGGGTGAAACAAATCTAAGTGAACATTTTTCAAAACTAAAAACCAATCGAACAAATTTTTTTCGAAACAAAAGTAAGACCTGTTTTAAACTAAACACATGTAAAAAAACACTTTTTAAAAACTAAAACGAACTTAAAACATTTTCAAAATTTATAAATTAATTTTTAAAACTATAATAAATTAATATTTTCAAACCAAAGTAAATCTTTTTCAAACTAAAGCAAACCATTTTTTTTTTCAAAATCTCTCATGAGCTCACCAAATACATAGGTTTCCATGCAAAATTGTACAAATTTGCAAATCATTCTCCTAAATAGTTAACTTACATGTTTAGATGTGTAACCTACAAATGAATGTGTTTTAGTTATAGAATATGTGATTTATAAGCCTGATTCTTAAACATATAAGTTTTGAAAAATTCACTTACATGCTTAATATAAAGTATCTTTGTGTGATATATATATATATATATATATATATATTTCACATGTGCGAAAAGTAAAATCTGAAAAAAAGTAAGCATGTGTATGAAACTTAAGTGTGAAAAATGTGAGCATTGAATGATACATGTATGAGACTTTTTTTGACATGTGAACTTCAACATAGAATAACATACTAACACTAAAAATCAAACATTGGAGGGAAACCAATGGAAAATACTTAACCTAGGATAAGAAAATAAGTACATAACTCTAAACAAAGAATACATTGATTTTCATAATGACCGACAAATTAGGAGTTGAACCAAACCAAGAATTAAATTTCAAACCCCAAAATAAATCTAAATTCCTCGAATTAAATAATAATGATCACCACAAAGTAGATCAACATTCCCTAAAATATTCCAACCTAAAAGCCTAAGATAATTTACTAGGTATCCCTAGTCAGTGTTAAGGACTAAGATTTATAACATAAACAATTTTTACCACTTTAGACTATGTAGGTTCTTAGGATGAAGTGACCATGGTTATTGGTAAAAACACACCAACCTGCCTGATAACAATAAAGTCTACACTAGTAATTGTTTTGATATTAAGTGAAGATCTCTAAAACTTTGGTCAGTTGATATTCTAAGGATATCAATGAACCCAATATAATAGAAAATCATGGGCATCTTGACTGGGGTGTTATACCCAAAAATTACACTATTCAACCTACTTAGCCTCCTTATAGAGTTTTGTTTAAAATTATAGTGTCACTGCCATCTATAAATCTTTTCAACCAATCTTGTCCATTTAGTATAGGATTCAACATCTTAAATCAAATATTCCTACTTCAAACAAACCTTTATAATTCAAACCAAACCTTTTCAACTCAAATTAACCATTCAAATTGTACCTTTTTTAGCTTAAGGCAAACTTTTTCAACTCAAATCATAACTCGAACCTTGTTCAAATCAATCAACTCAATTCAAAACTTATCAATTCAAATCAAGCTTCTCAAACCAAAACCAAAATTTTAAAACAAGCTTACAATTCCAATCCTTAGGGTGCACATTATTCCCATAGCCGACTGAATCTTTCATCAAGCCTCTCTATGACATATCATCATTAGACTGTAAATTTCACTGTTTGAGTTTTAAGAACAAATATTTTTAAACCCTAACTCTATTCATTTAAAGTTTTAAATCATTAATTCTCAAGAAAATAACCTTATAATCCTACATTATATAAGCTAATAATACAATTGAAACTATTCTTAGAAGCCATAACTCTTAGGATGTAATTAACTTTTAAGAATTGCTCTTGTAGGAATATCAGATCTCAAAATAAAACAAATCCTATTCACACCCGTAAGGTAAGGGAAAAACCTTTGGTTATATATACCCATAAAATTTAAAAAATTTTATCATCTAAATGATTAAATATGTTTTAAGATAATATTTATACTTATTAGAGTAGTATATCATTCTTAAAGTGATGTATATGATCATTTAGATAAAAGTCTTTCAAAATCACAGTGGACATGTCCAAATCATAACACATATAAAAAAGAAAATTTTTCTTCCACCAATATTTTAAGAATAAAGGTGAAGTATTGAGTGTAAAAGAACTAGATGAGTAAAGTTAATGTTTCATACAATAAAGATATGCAAGAAAGTAATTGAACATAGGTTACGATGTGATATAAAAGTTTGTCAAAATCTGTTTGGATTCAGACTGGCCAATTCTACTACGTAAAATTTTATTGAGAGGTTTGCTAGAAAAGTATGATGAGAATAAAGATGATCTACATATGATTTTTGTTGATTTAGAAAAAAATCTTATGATAAGTTCCAAAAGAAGTACTTTGGAGAGCTCTAGAAAAGAAAGATGTTGATATTGCTTATGTTCAAGTGATTAAAGATATGTATATTAGAGCTGTAATTATTGTATTTGAATACAAAGATGATTGACTAAGATTTTCTATTTTTAGTTGAATTACATCAAGGATCGACTTTATGCTCATATTTTTTTGTTTTTCTTATGGATGCCCTTACTGGATATTTACAAAAGGATGTATTTTGGTGTAATGTTTTCAATAATGATATCCTTCTTATTTGTAAAACTAGAGAGAGCTCTGAAAAAAATTGGATTATGGAGGTTAAATTTAGAGCCTAAAAGCTTTTGTTTGAGTAGATATAAACCTAGATACATGAAATGTAATTTTAGTAATAGTAGTTCTAGTGGCGGCAGAGTTTTAATAATGGATGATAAAGTAATTAACATGAGTGAATGCCTTAGACAACTTGGGTTCATTGTTCAAAATGATGGTGATATGGATGAGGTTATTTTTATTAGATATCAAGTTGGATGAAGTGGAGGAATGCATTCAGCTTATTGTGAGATAGAAAAACATCGCTTAGAATCTAATGAAAATTTTATAAGATTGTGGTTGTAGCTACAATGCATTATGGCACAAAATGTTGGTCTGTATAAGAGAAATATAAAATTAAGTTAAGTATTGTTGTGATGAGAATGCTCAAGTGGATGAGTGGTTTTACACTATAAAATGTGAGATGAATATATCCATAAAACCGTTGGAGTAGCTCCAGTGACAGATAAAATTAGTGAGAGTTGACTTAAGATGACT
>NEWO01000009.1:3565856-3584042 GCA_003013225.1 Phalaenopsis aphrodite
TTTGTTGAGACAATATCGACACTTGTAGAGGATGACTTGATACTATTTTGAAAGAAGTTAAATTTTTTGAATGTTGTGGTGATGAAGTTACCATCTCTGGCTGAGCAAGCATATTCCCCTTTTTTAGGATATGTTGTAATTTTCAAGGCAAATTTATCGGCAAATATATATGTTGTAATTCATACTAGGAAAATATATATTTTCAATACATCTTCTTTTATAGGAATCTTCAATGGTTGAGGTGACTAGTTTGGACAGGGCATCAACTCAAGAATTCTACTCACGAAGTATGTAAGTTATCTGTGCATTTGAAAATGAGCAAGAAGCATCTTGATTAAGGAAATATATTATTCCAACTAAATTATGAACATTAAAATCCCTCCATCTAAGAGGCTATTAGTTGTGAATTAGTATATATGATTGGATCATGAATCTTGCAATTGAAACTGATTCTTAATCTAATGATAATTTTTTCATGCTCAACAATGTCATTCAGTGCATGAAATTTCAGTCAAAGCCTATAGTCCAAAACAACTTGTTTTGGGGAGATCAATAAAACACCACCAACAACATACAATGTCCATAAAGAAGACATTAAAGAGGGAATGTCCGACTTGATAAAGGTAGAAATTATGCATTCCATCATAAAATTGGATAGTACTTGTGATTTGATATTGGGTCTCGATAAGAAATGTATATCAAATTCCCCTAGTTCCATAGACCACTTCGTTAGCCTCCTCAATGCCTCCAATTTTTGTAAAGTAGCCTTTAAAGGGAGGTTCATGTAGATACCAATATTATGGCCTTTAAAATATAAACATTAGTATCAAGGCAGTTTTATCAGTTGGTAGATATTATGCCCCTTCAAATTTTAAAGAATGGGATATATTTGTCCTTGACCGAGCTAGAAAGCGAGATAAGGTGATGATCCTTCTAATTAGTCCTTTTACTCTTTTATGCTTTTGGGAGAAGACATCTCATTGAGAGACTAAATTTTTAAGGATTAGGCTTGATTCCAAATTGAGTGATCAGAATCAAAGAAACTTACCTAACGTGACTTCAAAGGCACACTTGGCGGGGTTGAGGTTTATGTTATACTTTCAAAAAATGTCAAAATATTATTCTGAATCGGGAATATGTTGAGATTTTTTTTGAAATCTTGACCAACATTGTCATGGATTTATACCTCCATGATATTTCCAAAGAGATCTTTGAAAATCTTATTAATGAGATGTCACCGACATTATTTAGCCTAAAGGAAATAACCCTGTAGCAATACAAGTTTTTATTTATTTTAAAGGAAGTAGCTTCCTCATCAATAGGATTCATCTTTATCAAGTTGTAACCAGAATAATATCAATGAAGATGAGAATTTGACGTTTAGTGTTCCATCAACAAATTGATTTATTCAAGGTAGAGAAAAACTATCATTTTGATAAGTTTATTTATATCAGTATAGTCAACGTACATCCTCTATGCTCTAGAAGTTTTGCTTACCATAATAACATTTTCAGCCAATTAGGACTATGCCACTCTTTAAAATTTACTTGAAGAAGCTTGTCGGCCTTTTATTTGATCACTTGTTGGTGTTCTGGCACAAAATTTCAGTTCAATTATTAGAGAGTGCATAATTACTTCAATACTATTGATATGGCTTAAATCATGCTTAATTCCCTTTCTCTTTTACACCTGTTTATGGATGAAATTGCACTTTAAAGAAGGATATTTTCATATTTTTCTTGCAGGTACAACAGGTAAGAGAAGTGGAATGAAGTGGAGAAGAATTGGAGCAAAGCTAAGGTGAAAATGAGCTAAAAACAAATTGGAGGGCTAGTGCCTAGGTGCCAGCCTTTGCGTGCCAAGACGCCTCTCCAAGTGGCTTGGCGCCATCCCTGTGGAACCTCCATCCCTGTGGAACCTCCATCCCTGTGGAACCTATGCTCTATAATCCAGTCGATTAGATAGAGAGCTTGGCGCTTGGGTGTCAGAACTGACTGGGAAAGTTCCTGCAGTTTTCTTCACACAATTTAGGGAGTTATGTTGGACATGTATTGACATATTTGGTGAAGAAAAAGAGAGGAGAAGATGGGAGAAGAAGGCTAAGTGCTGCAGAAATCCTAAGTGAAATTCTTAGGAGTTCTTAGGGTAGTAACTTGTATTTTCTTTGATTATTGTATTGAAATATTGGCGAGGATTGAGAGTTGTACTGGAGAGGAGATTCTCAGCATTTCATCAAAGATTGTGAGATCCTTTGAGAAGACATTTACAACATTTTGTAAAGGGAAAAACCTAAGTATTGTGCTCCTTTTGTGTTGTACTTTTCTATAATCACAATTCTATTTAATTTGCTTTATTTGAAATTTTTGTGTGGTGTTTCTTCCATGCATTGTGAGTAGTTCTTCCTACCTTTCTCTTGTGATGAATAAGTAGGTTGTGTAGAAATAGTACAATGTTTTTCAAGTTGATTTTTACTCCTTAATGTGATAAGTATTCTTCAAGGCTTAATTTACTTTTCATTTTGGCCAAGTGATTAGTTAAAATTCTTTGTGATTCATAATGAATCAGAAGAGCTAATGATAAACTTTATTAAAATAATATTGCATGATAGAACTATTCTGAAGATTTAACATAAAAGAAAAGAACATAAATAATGACAACAAATAAATAAAGGGAAATCATGCATCCTTGCCTCAAACAAGAGGAAGAAGTGAAATAATCATTTATTTATTCATTAATAATAACAGAGAAGTAAACATATGTTATACATGTTTTAATCCAATGAATAAAACCAATCAGGGAACTCAATCTGAGAAAATTTTGATTAAATAAGTAAACTTTAGAACAAAATTTTTTCCAAAATTAACAAAAGTACTAAATAAAAGCTCCTTTTGTCAAAATGATATTATTAGGAATATCCCTCTCTGTAATAAAAGTAACTTTAATGAGATTAATAATATAACAAAGAATATGTTTAATTATATCAGCTAAAATCTTAGCAATAACCTTAAACAAAGTGTTATAAGGAGGCATAGGACAATAGTCATTTAAAGAGTTAGCACCTTGCCTATTGGGAATTAAAGTGATAATAATATGTTTGCCTTTATTGGGAAGCTTACCAGTGTTAAAAAAATTTTCATAGCATGAATACAATCTTCCCCAATAATATTTCAATAATCTTTAAAAAAATTAGAAGAAAAATCATTAGAGCTAGGAGATTTATAAATTCTGATAGAATATATATTTAATTTCATCATCAAAGAAAAAAATAAACTAAAGCATCACCATTAAAAAAAGAATTAGTACTAATAATGAGATTTTCATTAAAAAAAATAGAGTTTTGAACATGCACAACTATATCAAGGAAAGATTTAAAAAAAAGAGATGGTTTCATTAGCAATATCTTAATGGTATTGTAAGGAATTATCATTAACTAATATTTTTTTTGATAAAAGTAAAAATGTTTCTAATTTCAATCTTTTTATAAAGCATTTTTGTGTCATATTCATTCTTAATAATCCCTTTATTTTAATATTTTATAATTACAAGAATGAGCACTGTGGAGTTTGTGAACTTTTACAAATAGGATTGATGTCCAAATTATTCATTATAATTTCATATTCACTTTTTAAAATAGTAATATAAATAGTAAGATAGTTAGAATTTTTCCAATTCCAATGCTTAGAAGCTTTTTTGAGATTCTTCAATTTACTACAAAGTGAAAATAATAGATCTCATTTAACATTAATGTTTCAAGCATCTTGAACCGATCAAAAAAAAAAAAAATCCAAAACTACCACTGCAATAATTATTATATAAAAAATATATGTCTCAAAACATAATAAGTCCCTAAAGAAACAAAAACAGAGGAATGATCAGAAGTGAAAAGAATCCAAAATTCTAAAAGAAGAATAAGGAAATGAATCCACCCAAGAGGCATTGAAGAAAGCCCAATCAAAAAGGCATATAATATGATTATCTATTTGATTAATATACCAATTGAAGTTATTATCAACATTTTGTAACTAAAAAATATTAGATAATTTAATTGTTAAAAATAGATAATCATATTATATTAATAGCATTTTGAACTGTGATATTTCCTTTACTAGCCACAATATTAACATAATCAACACTTTTGCTCATTCCTGTATTCCTGACTATCTTGATTCAAAAAATTAGCATCAGAACAATGGACATCCATATCAATATTAATAGGAGTAGCATTAGAATTAATATGATGAACTTCACAATTTTCTCTAGCAATATCGATACTGCTAGAAGATATATCAGTAGATATGTTTAAATCATGAGCAAATGAAGCATCAACAATAAAAAACTCTAATAGGAATGGGAGGTCTGTAGTTACCCCTTTGAAATATTTGATTATTGTAATACCTTTTATTGCTTCTTCCTCTTAAAATGAGCCTTGGAACAAAGATTGATGATTGTGAGCAAAAGTGCTACAAGCATTACAAGGGGTGGGTTTCCATTTGTAAACCACAAGTAATTTAAACTCATGTTCTTTAATGTCATGAAGAATAAAATCAGGAAGAGAAGAATTAATATTTAACTATGTATTAATTCTGCTAAAAGAAAGCCATGAAATTTTAGATGTTGAATTAACAACCAAATGAATGTTGATTCGACTAGCTATCTTAGAGATACCAAACTCATTCCAACAACATGGAGACAAATTAAAAAACTTAACTCAAATATCTATATTTTTGAAATCTTCTTTAATAAGTTTAAAACTGTGTGATCATTTTTTAAAAATGAATGGTTTACCATTTATAAATCAAATACCACCTGCCAACACTATCAAAATTCTCCACACAAATAAAATTAAACAGAAAAAACCTTCAGATAGAGATATATGATCTACAACACCTTTCAATTTCTTTATTCTACTAATTGCTTGTTGCAAATTACCGCAGAAAGAAAGTTTGTCAATTGCTTGCTCAAGCAGAGCTAGACTCTACTGCTTTTATTCATAAAGACATTCCTTGATCGCAAAAAGAAACCCAATATGTCGAACTTCAAACATAAGACAAACAAAAATTAGAAGAACTAGTTAGGTTAGAAGAGACAAGACTATTCCAATTGAGAATAGAGATAGGACATAAAAAAAGACTGACAAAAATGTTAAGTAAGAGGACGAAAATGGTTCATCAGAAAAATATAGGGGCAAAAGAAATACCAGAAAAAAAGGACGAAAAGAAATAATATTTTCCAAGAGAGAGCGAAAAAGAGAAGGCCTCCACAAACCATTGAGAAGATCTAAGAATCGCCTCAGAGCGCCACTTCGACTCAAACCCTAACAGACCATCACTTCGTTCACGCCTTTCCCTCCAAACAAAAACTTTCTATCTATATCTTTATTCGAATATTAATTTTTTGAGATCTAAATGGTTAAATCTAAATTAGTATTTAAATAGATGAGTTTTCTACTAATACATTAATAGAAATTTTTTTTAAGTATAATAATAGTTTATCATGAATAAACTTTTCTTCCCATCACTTATTAGAGGTGCTTGCAATAATTAATGTTGCTATTAGTTTATTAAACTGCTCACAACGGTAATGTAGATCGGAGCAGTTCAGACCTGCGCACGGTTCCTTCATAATACGTTTTGAAGGAAATGTTCTGTCGATTTAAATTCCCACCCCTCTCTCCCACCTCTCTCTCTCTCTCTCTCTCCCCCCTTGTTGAGCTCCACTTTCCAACAGTGGCCGTTCCTCTTACCCACCAGCTTCGGATTAGCTGTGGAGGTAGTGGAAAGGTAGTGGAAGTGGAGGAGCCTGGGAGATTTTGATCAAAAGGAGTTCTAGCATTCGATCTCTGGAATTCCACGCGTTGCCAACCAAATATCTTCGCCTGTTTCACTTTCTCTCTGATTTTGTGCGACTGCAGAATGACAAGCGGATGGTTATTGTGATCATTTACTTCCCTGTCTTGGTGATTTGGATCTTTTGATTCGTCGTTAGAGGGTGCTTTTGATTGACGATGGCTTCGGAGGGAATATTCTCGATATCAGTTGCATCGGTTTTGGAGGATGTGCTTAAAGAGCACGGGAAGAGGTTCAGCGACATGGATTTGGTTTCGAGGAAGGCTGAGGAGGCTGGTGAGAGCAAAATTTCTTTTTACCGTTGTTTTTTCCCCTTATTGCGTGATTCAGCAACTGTTGACCTCTTTTATCTTTGCGCTGTTTATTATTTGATGCAAATCTGTTTATGCACTGCTTTTAAGACGAGTGCATTTGTGGATCTAAAGACTGGTGATATTTTGAATTATTGTGTTGTTTGTTTTAGGATATTAATTTAGCGCAACTAATGAGATCAGAATTACTGCTCCGAGTAAAGAGTGGTTTAATAGACTTAGCGAAGAGGATTGAAACTGGTTTTGATTTTATGTCATTCTCATCATTTTGGTGGAGCATTGATATAATGTACTAGATCTAACTTGCTGCTATACTTGCCAATTTAGTTGGCCTGTTCATCCTCTTGAGTGGAAATTTTGTTTCTCATTCGGCTTGTTAACTTAATAATTCCATTTTTGATGATTTGTGGTGTTTTCTCTGGATGTGTTATAATTTAATGCATAGAAATTACATGAGTTGAACTAATCGTTGATTCAGTAATTCTTAGGATTCTGTTTAGGAGTAGTTTTTGTTAGATCATCAGTTTTTCTTGCTCTGTAACTTTTTCTAAATAATAAATACAGCTGCCAGACGATATGAGGTAGCCAGATGGCTTAGAAAAACGGTGGGTGTGGTTGGTGCCAAGGATTTGCCAGAGGAGCCTTCAGAAGAGGAATTCAGGCTTGGGCTGAGAAGCGGTTTGATCCTTTGTAATGCGCTGAACAAGGTTCAACCTGCAGCTGTCCCGAAGGTGATTAGCTTGGAAATATCTTTGTCATTTCATGTCTTGAAATTTGAATTCATTTTCTTAATTTCCAGATTCTTCTTAATAATATTGTTTCTGCATTAGCTTGGAAATATCTTTGTCATTTTATGTCTTGAAATTTGAATTCATTTTCTTAATTTCCAGATTCTTCTTAATAATATTATTTCTGCATTAATGTAATTTCTCAAATTCTACAACCTTTTGGTTTTCTTTTTTTTATAGATTGTTGCAAGTTCAGGAGATTCAGTGGTTGTTCCAGATGGAGCTGCGTTGTCAGCTTACCAATACTTTGAAAATGTGAGGAACTTCCTCGTTGCTGTCCAGGAAATAGGTCTACCCACTTTTGAAGTGTCAGATTTAGAGCAGGTATGTTTGCAGCTCTTTTTGATATGGAAGCATTGCATGTATACCACTCAATTCCTATGTTTTTATACACACCTAAACTTTAATTTTTACCCATATGCCACCTCACATATGCATAAAAAGGTGCATTTCACTTTTTAAAAGTTAAAATAGTGGTAATTTTTGTGTGATATAAAAGATTTGGGTCGTATAACTATAAAAAGTAAAGTTTAAGTGTCAGATATGTAAATGCCTTGGAATTGGATGGTATGTATGTATATACCCTTTAGATATATACGGTTTTCATACAATTTGATTCATTTTCTTTAGAGAATAATTAGATTTTGTCGTTAACATGTTATATAGTCACTTCAAAGATGTTTTCCATGTAGCTGAAAACTGAATGAAGAACATGGCACACTAAAGATCATGCAGCTCAAAAGTCAAAATTAAATGAAGATATTTTTAATACTGTGTTTTTTTCCAGTCCCATGTCTCATTTATAACTTCTGCTTAAGTTAGTTTGATGTTGTATGATAAAATCAGTGAAAATTTATGTGTTTTACCTTTTTTTGATAAACGTTCAGGGAGGGAAAAGCTCAAGAATTGTGAACTGCGTTCTGGCTCTTAAATCCTATGGTGAATGGAGACAAATGGGTGGTGGTGGATCCTGGAGACTTGGTGGGAATGCCAAGCCGGCCATATCTGGAAAAGCTTTCATGAGGAAGAACTTCGATCCTTTCTCAAGTTCTATGGCCAGGTCTCAGTCATTGGATGACCCAGAAAGCTTTTACACTGAACAAAACTCAAATCAAGAATCCCGTGAAATGGTTGTAATGCCAAAATATGACCTTTTAGCATTTAACTATTTGTGCATTATCCTAATGATTTGCTCTGATTTTTGCAGCCGTCGTCTTCTTTAAATGTGCTTGTCCATGAAATTCTTTCAGACAAGAAGCCTGAAGAAGTTCCAGCTGTAATTTATGCTGTTTCTAATTTCCATCGTATTACTTGTTGATTGCTTCTATTACATTGGCAAGATGAACTTACTATATTATTTCTCAGCTTGTGGAATCTATGTTAAACAAATTTATGAAAGAGTTTGGGCGGCGCATTGCAAGCCAAAATGAGTTGGTATGCTTTTACTCTTCTACTCAATAAGCAATTGTTCAATTTGTAAGATTACGAAAGAGGATTTTATTGAATCTTTTGGAGGCTGGAGCTTGATACTCTTACCTTACATGGACATATAATATTGCCAAACTGACTCCAAATTCTCATTTTTCCTTGATGATGATCCTTGTTCTTTGTTGCTTTGAATGATATGTTTTCTGTGTTGTGATTGGGTTCATTAGTAACAAGTGTTCCTTTTGAAAATTTAGCCTAAATTTTGGTCAATTCTGTGCGTAACAGGTAAAAACGGCTATGAAGGGTTTGCAAGATGACGGTAAATCTTTCTCTAAATTGAAGATTTCTGTGGATCCATCTCCTATTTCCGAATTTAAAGTATGATTTTTCTTTTATACTTTCACATTCACTCAATCTAGTGATAAATGTTTATTTTACTGTAGCTCTAGGTTTCCCGGTTTATTGGTTTTTTCTTATGCTCATGAATCATGATGTTTTAACTGCCCTTAAAGAAAGAGAAAGAGGTAATTAAATGCACAACAATGAAGGAGAACTTCCATAGAAACATGAAACATGAAGGGGCAACAAAAGAACAGCTTTTGAAGCAGTACTCGATTATTGAGCGACAACAAAGAGGTATTCAGGTAACAGCTAACTACCACTGCATTTTTTTAAATGTTTTATACTTAGTTTAATTTTGTATCTTCTAATGATTAATTTAACGTGTAGTTCCTTAGACATGATCTTCAAACAGCTAGAGCTGGTATGGAGTTCATGCAAAAGAAATACCTGGAGGAGCTCAAAATTATTGGTATGATACATAAAAAAGTAATGAACCATGAATTCTTTTTATGGATCCTTTCTTATTATCTTCATGTCATTCTTAAAAAAAAAACAAAAAACAAAAATAGGGAAACACATGCACTGCCTTGCTAATGCTGCATCTGGCTATCACAAAGTTATTGCGGAAAATAGGAGGCTTTACAATCAGGTGCAAGATCTTAAAGGTATTATTATTAATTAGATTATTCTTGCATGGGAAAAAAGTTCTCCATACTAAATCTTTTGTACATATTAGGAAGTATTCGGGTGTATTGTCGAGTCAGGCCATTTTTACCCGGGCAAATGAGTAGCAGCAATGTTGGCTGCATTGATGATGAAAGCATTACGATCATCACCCCTGCTAAATATGGAAAAGAAGGGCGGAGAACTTTTACTTTTAATAAAGTGTTTGGTCCTGCTGCTTCACAAGGTCATTTTGTGCTTATGCCTTCAATCTTTGTACTGACAGAAATTTGTCTTGCTTGGAACTAGTCTAATTTTATTTGATGCTTCAGAGGAAGTCTTCTCAGATACTCAACCTTTGATACGATCTGTTCTAGATGGTTACAATGTTTGCATATTTGCTTATGGTCAGACTGGATCTGGAAAAACTTTCACAATGGTAAGAATTTATAGAACATGGTGGTTTGTTATTCTAATAAACATCACATTTAAAGTTTTAATTTATATAATAATCTTGAAGTCTAAGCTAAAGCAATCTTCCTCTTTTGAATGCAGAGTGGAGCCAAAGTAGTAAACGCACAGAATATGGGTGTAAATTATAGAGCGTTGAGCGATCTGTTTAACCTTGCAGAAGAGAGAAGAGGCGCATTCACATATAATATTGGTGTGCAGATGATTGAAATTTATAATGAACAAGTGAGAGATCTCCTCGTTTGTGATGGTCTCAATCGAAGATATCCTTGTAGTAGTTCATTGGTGGATAATTTATTGAAATTGATTTTTTTTTTTTTGTTGTTTCTTCGAATGTTTGTTAAATTTCCTTAACAATGAAAACATTAGAAATCAGAAATGGAACACAAAATGGTGTAAATGTTCCTGATGCTAACTTGGTCCCAGTCACTTCAACTTCTAGTGTAATTGAACTCATGAACATTGGGTTGAGGAATCGTGCTGTTGGTGCGACAGCTTTGAATGATCGCAGTAGCCGTTCTCATAGGTCTGTTAGTGTTCAAAATATCTCAATTTTACCAAACAATTTGTTGTTTTAGTATATGTTATTGATTGATTATTTGCAGTTGCCTTACTGTACATGTTCAAGGAAGGGACTTGACGTCAGGAACTATTCTCCATGGATGCATGCATCTAGTAGATCTTGCAGGTAGTGAAAGGGTTGAAAAGACTGAGGTCACTGGAGAGAGGCTAAAAGAAGCTCAACATATAAATAAATCTCTTTCGGCCTTGGGTGATGTGATATATGCCCTTGCACAGAACCATTCTCATGTACCTTATAGAAATAGCAAACTTACACAGTTGCTTCAAGACTCACTTGGTATGCTCTTTACTTTTACCGAAGCTAATTTGACTTATTTTTTAGTGGGAACTACTAGTAATAGTGTCATTACTAAATGAAATGTAGGAGGGCAAGCTAAAACTTTGATGTTTGTTCATATAAGCCCTGAAATGGATGCCGTAGGAGAAACCATTAGCACACTTAAATTTGCTGAAAGGGTTTCTAAAGTTGAGCTTGGTGCTGCTCGAATAAATAAAGAGATTGGAGAATCCAAGGAACTTAAGGAGCAGGTGAAGATTCTAATTTGATTATTTTATCCATATTACTATCTATAGTAAAAGAAATAGTTAATTTTATTTTTTCACAGGTAGGTAGTCTTAGAGCAGCATTGTCAAAGACGAGGGGAGAATCAGAGCAGTTTCAAGCTATTATCCAAACTGATCCATCAACATTGAAGACTAGAGCATCATCTCCTTCCTATTTGAATAAACATGGAGTAGATTTTCTAAGTTTTGAAAACAGAAACCATAGACAACCTATGGAG
The DNA here is from genome assembly GCA_003013225.1 of Phalaenopsis aphrodite. NCBI lineage: Eukaryota > Viridiplantae > Streptophyta > Magnoliopsida > Asparagales > Orchidaceae > Phalaenopsis > Phalaenopsis aphrodite. The sequence continues at coordinate 3,577,070 of NEWO01000009.1, forward strand.
GAGGTTGGCAACATAGAGGTAATTATTAACTATTTGATGTTAACCTTTGAACTTTGCTTGGTATATAATCTATTTATCTTGATTTGTGTAAAATGTTGGTGTTTGGTCTTGAGCCATTTCAAAATTTCTTGATCAATACAAAATGCTTAAGATCTCTAATTTTTTATAAATATTGGATTGAGCTTTTCAATGATATGATTAAATAATTTATTGGGCTTGCTGATTTTAGAGATATTGGTAAATATTATAATTGATTTTATTTATCTTTATACATGGCTTATTCTATAGTAAGCCTAAGAATGAGGTGTTTGTCATCCAACGACGAGAAACAAATAAAGGGAAGAATGGAATTAAAATGGACTATTATTTAAGAAAGAAAAAGATTTTTGGTGCCAAAGGAGTGCTTATTGTAGATATAACCAGGAGATCCTGCCCTTGCTAAAACTGAAAATAAGAAAACCGCTTCTCTCTAGAAGAATCCCAAGTTCCTTACCCCTCTATCAGTCATTACTCTCCTTATTTTCAACATTATATGATGCTCAATATCTGCATATACTCCTATTGAAACTTAATGGATTGTTCAATAAACATTAGTGGATATCACGCCAAACCATATAAACTTGTGGTTCATTTTTGTGATCTGTGTTTTATTTATTTATCATCTTACTCAATTTGTAGTGAGTTTCTTGTCATCATCATAACTATTACAATGAGAATTTTAGTTTAGAAATTTTTGATATTAAGAGTTTAAAGGGCGGGAAGATTGAAATCAACTAGTTCAATGCCAAAACTTAGACTTCAATGGCCAAAATTTGGGTTCTAAAAGATGCTAATAGAGAACTATGTGCACCATATCAGCTATTGAAAGGAGTAAACCTATGTTGGTTTCTTGAAATGAGAAAGAATAGAAAACTTAAGAGAATTGTTGAAGATTGAAGGAAAAATTAGAACCACACACCTTTTGTGTAGCATTACAATATTTAAACTTGGAGCTAATAACAAACTTCCAAGAAAAAGAACTAAAAATCAGCCAAGAAAATAACAAGAAACAAAATTCAAGAAAAAATAGCAATTAACTCCTAAGATTAAGGAACAAACTAAATTCAAATAAACCTAGACTCAATAAGCAGTCCTAAGCATGTATTCCAACACTCCTCCTTGCTTTAGGATCTGTGAACACCAAGTTTCTGCCTTAGAAACTCAAACTTGCTGATTGGAAGTGAATTTGTAAGCAAATCTGCCAACTGATCTTCAAGTTTACAGTTTTACTTGACTTTGTAACCACACACCTTTGTAAACAAATCGGAGTCACAAATTCTTCTTTCTGCACTTCTCTTAGAAAAAATAACTTGATGTTGAAATGTTTAGTGTTCCCATGAAACACAGAGTTATGAGAAATGACAATGGTACGAATATCAACACCATTGGTAATCAATTGCATGCTGTCACCAGAAACCCGAATGAGTTTTGAATCACTTAAGCAAGTTTTATCGACATCATCTTCCAAGTCCGCATGTTTCGTCATTGACACCGTTTTGATGAAGCCTGAGCTTGACTCGGGTTTCTCTTCCAACACTTGTTTTGTGAAACTTTGTTGTCTTTGAACTTGAGATTGCAAAGCAGTCACAAATGTTAATAGATCCTCTTTTTCTTTTGCAGCGAACAATGCTTTTTCAACGACATCTTTTAATCGAGCTTCCGCATATGCCTGTGTAACCCTGGTGCTTTCTTCAACTCGAACTACAACCGCTTCTAATAAAACAACATGTTCTCTAGCTTTTGTGAGCTTAGAACGCCAAAAATGTGCCTCTTGAAGAGCAGAGTCTCTCTGCTTGAACAGAATTTCTCTATCTCTGCTAAATGTTGCAACCTTTTCTTCTGATTCTTTTAACTTAAGAATGATTTCTTGAAGTTTTTTATTTGAATCATTAGTCAGTCGTTCAATTTCTGTGTAAGCAAGCCTCCTCTCTTCATCCATAGCAAGAGCTGCAGATGCAGCTACTTCCGCAGCCTGAGTTGTCTCAGTTAACTTGTTTGCTAACTCACGTATGGTTGAATCTCTTGCACGTAATTCTTTGGCCAATTGCTGAAGTTCTTCATCTTTAACTCGAAGTGTTTCTTTCATTATCGTAAGATCATCTAAATGACCTTCATTACCCTCATTAATCAATGAAACTTCTAGTGAGTGGGCATGTTTTACAAAACTTTCATTGGGAAAAGAGCCAAAAACTTCCTGCTCCTCCTGCATTGGATTGAGTAAAAAACTCCTTGCCATCTTAACTTCAAACATCCTTTGGCCTGTAGCATCCTCTATCACACAAGCCTTCTCCATAAACATCACTTTGAATCCCTTTTCTATTAATTGACCAACACTGAGCAAGTTTTGATCAATATCTGGTACGCGTAGAGAGCATCAGTGATCAACTTGGTTCCTGAACAGCTTGCACTGGCCACGGCCACTACCACGGTGCCCTTTCCTTTGACTGCAATATATTCATCATTCCCAATTCTGTCCTTCTTGGACTCGGTGCTCTTTAATTCCTTGAACAACTCCTTGTCATGTGTCATATGATTAGTGCAACCACTATCAATGAGCCAATTTTCACTTGTTTCAGAACTCGTGAAACAAGTTGCAACGAAAAGCTGGTCATCTTCTTCTTGATCTGCCACTTGTGCTTCATCTCCTTGCTGCTGATCTTTATTCTTGCAAATGATAGCTTGATGTCCCATTTGATTGCACTTGTTGCACTTTGCAACTGATCTTCTCCAACATTTGAAAGGAGGATGACCTTTCTTGCCACAATGTCGACATGGAGGGTAATCTTTCTTTTGTCCACTTGTAGCTTGAAACTTCTTGTTCTTGGGCCACCTTTTCTTTTCATCATCTTGATGCTTGACTGGTAAAGCTCCTTCAACGGCTCCTTCTTGCCTAATTACATGCCTCTGCTCTTGTGCTTGTAAAGCACTTAAGAGTTCTGTCAAAGCAATTTTTGACAGATCTTTTGTGTTTTCTAAGGTGGTGATAGCCTCAAATTCTTCAGACACTGTTACAAGGATTTTCTGAACAATCCTTGAATCTTTCAGGAAAGAACCAAATAATTTGACACGATTTGTTATGTTGAGTGGTTTGTTAGAGTACTCCTTTATGGTTTGTCTCCTTCAGCTTTTGCAATTCAAAGTCACGAATCAAGTTTAGCACCTGCATCCCTCAAATTCTTTCATCTCCTTCATACTCATATTTGATATAATCCCAAATCCCTTTTGCCGTTTTCAATGACATGATACGAGTGAAGATCGTAGAGGAAACTGCAGCAAAAATACAAGCTTTTGCCTTGAACTTCTTTGTCTTATTTTCCTTTGTGCTTTAATTTGTGTTACGGTGGGATTTTCAGGGAGAAGAGGAATGTCATAGTCTTCTTCCACTGCTTCCCAGAGAACCAAAGCTTCCAGGTACGTCTCCATGCGGACTGCCCAGATCCAGTAGTTGTCTCCGTCAAACACTGGTGGAGCAACTGAGGAAAAACTAGCTTCGATCTCCATTGCCGCTTAAACTCACGCACAGGTCCCGTAAGAAGAGAGCTCTGATACCAAATTGTTGGTTTCTTGAAATGAGAAAGAAGAGAAAACTTAAGAGAATTGTTGGAAATTGAAGGGAAAATTAGAACCACACACCTTTTGTGTAGCCTTATAATATTTAAACTTGGAGCTAATAACAAACTTCCAAGAAAAAAACCTAAAAATTAGCCAAAAAAATAACAAGAAACAAAATTCAAGAAACAATAGCAACTAACTCATAAGATTAATGAACAAACTAAATTCAAATAAACCTAGACTCAATAAGCAGTCCTAAGTATGTATTCCAACAACCTATAATTAACTGTTCAAAAAAGAGTGGGAGCAAATGAATAATAAGCTCCAATGGTATTTTGCATATCGCTCAACTTAAACATAATTTTCAATATCATTAACATGACCATTACCTATGAAGCACATACACGGACACGGGGACACAAACATGACACGATATGATGTCACGGTATAATTGCGAAGTGTAGGACACAATACGTCATGGATGTATTTTTTATATATATTAAATTATTAATATAAAATATTATTTTTTTCATTTTTATCTGTCGATGACAAAATAAAGTATGCAAAAATAAAATTTAATTATATAAACTAGTATTATAAAATATGGTGCTTATTAAAATCAACTATTTCAAAATTAGATATATTATTATGTTTTAAAAGAATTCCATTGATGAATAGAGTGTTACATCTTGCTAATATTATAAGGTTTCTTATCTACTGAATTTAAAATATTATATGATTACATCTTGCTCAAGTAAATTAAGTTAAAATTTAACCTTTAAAATTATAATTCTTGATATAATTAGAGTTTATCACTTATAGAACTAGGGCGGTTTTGACAACACTCAATTTTGATGAATAGTGGCTTCAGCCCAAGCATCGTAGGGTTTGGCTTCGGCTTTGTTGCAAGGTATTTGGATCAGCTTCAATGAACAGTCTGACTCCTGTTCAAGTTACATCAAAGAAGCTTTATGGCTTCTGCTTTAGCTGATGCAGATTAGACTTCGACAAATAAAAATAAACTCCAATATTTGGCTTCGATGAATGCAGGATGAGCCTTTGATGCTCAGCTTATAAGAGCAAAAAGGGAATTATTGACGCTCGAATCTGATAAATGCTCGGATGCACCCTCGATACTCAGCTTGAACAATCTAATTCGATGAATGTAGGAGGGAGCGGGAGATTATGAGAGAGGCCGTGGCTAAAAAAATGAGGTATAATTAGGGTTGCACATATATTTATAATTTTTAACTTTCTGTTTCCCATTTTTTTTTCAAATCATGTCAAGACTGTGTTCAATGTCCTGTCAAGGTGTCCCAACGTGTCCGGGTCTTTGCGGAGTTAGACATGTGTCGGAGCATGTATGGGTGTGTTGGAGCCGTGTTCGAGTCTAACACGTGTCTGACATGGGTGCAATGCTTTTTTTGAAGTGTCAATGCTACATATATTATAACATGCATCATGATGGTAAGCTTCATCAGGGGTATGAAAAGCTTTCCATAGTTAGTGAGGTGTATAATGTGCAACTTTTTTCACTATTAGGACCATGGCTTAAGCTCACTTCAATTCTTTCTGGAGAATTGGGATTGTCATTGTAACAATTAATATTGTTGTAATTTAGTTTAGTGATTCCTGAGATCTTATTTATATCAAGGATATCGGACAATGTTGGAAATGTGAGGATGCATTTTTTTTTAATGTTGTTAATATGAGTGGATTTTAGAGCAAGGACAACAAAAAAAAGGCGAGTTGGACTTAAATCTTTTGGTAAGAGCTAACAACTAAATCACAAGGTGAGCAAGTTTCGAGAATTGCTTAAGCGGATGATAATACTATACCAAGTTTGGCTACATTATTAAAAGAATGCTGGAGAGGAGTCATGAACAAGGAAAAAACTAAATGAATTTTAATAATTGCTGCCATGGAATATATTTAAGATGCACTGATACTACTTACTAACAATCTAATAGAAATATGTGTACTGGGCCGCAAGTACATATAATAATAAATTACCACACATGTGATTTTGACAAAGTAGTGTAGCTAACGAGATGAGTAGAGTTTTGAATGAAGTATAAGGTGCATGTGAGTATGCAAATCTTCTCAAGTTTTTTTAGACGAATGCAATAAACAAATTGTATTTAACCAACCTAAGACCATTAACTTGGAGAGGAAAGGAGGGTATCTTCTTTATTTGAGGGTTATGAATTGCCATAAGGTGCTATTTAGTTGCATATGTTTGAAGATATGTTCCACTTAGTTACATATGTTTGAATATATGTTCAACTAAGAATTTTAGAACATTAAGGTAAACGAATTATTAGAATGTTATTAGTATTGAATTTGAATTGTACAAGGGCAAATTGACTATTGTCACCAACGAAATTTCTACTCTATAGTCTGTACTATATTAAACTAGAGAAGTCACCTATGTTAGAACAAAGATCAGAAATACTATGAAAATTTGAGTAGCTGCTTGGGCCCAACACCCTTATAACCTATGTTTGAATGTCACAAATAGCTTAAATGCTCTATGCTTAAAATAATTACATGAAACATCATAGAAATGAGCAATTTGAGCTCAACAAACATGTGAACTAAACCAAAAATTCTGTTGTGAGATATGTACTTCTTGACATAGAAATGAGACGCAAATAACACAAGCAAACACAGATCGTTTACGTGGTTCGATCCAACTGGATCTACGTCCACGGGAGGGAATCAATCAAATAGTTCACTAAGGCAAAAAAAATGGAGAATACATAGCTTATACATAGAGATGGGTCATCATCTTCCTTCTATGACCTCCCTCTCAAGCGACGCCTTGATATAAGGCCTCAAGATGCTCTCCTCCTCTCTATCTCTTTAGCTATTCTCTCCTCCTTTGTGGTAGCTTAAGATCTCTTCCCTTGTTTTCCTAAGCCTCACACCCTCTCCATTTATAGAAGCAAAAGAGTGGTAGGTGGGAGGTAGGTGAGCGGTAGGTGATAAGTGGTAGGTGAGCGGTACCACATTACAAAAGTGTCATTTTATCTTAGTTCAATAATTGAGAGTCAAAATAACAATTCTCCATCTTTACACTCAATTGAGAAGCTTTGAAGTAAAGATTTCCTCCATCTGGCCCCTGAGGGGCCCTCAACTCTTGCTTGAGTTTGCTAAGTCCAAACAGTACATGAACTTAGCAATCACGGTTCTTCCGATAAGAGAGTACAACCCCTTTTTCTTGACTTCTTGTATGACGACACGAGGGTCTTTAGTTACTCTGATGCAGTCATTCTCTGCCTTGAACGAGCATCTGCTTGACTCCAGCGTACCTAAAGAAATCAGATTTCTTTTGAGCTATGGTACGTACCTGACATTTTTCAGTACTCGTTCAACTCCA
>NEWO01000009.1:3588180-3620094 GCA_003013225.1 Phalaenopsis aphrodite
TTGAGCCATATTAGATTTGACTTTAGCGTATGATTTGGTTATTGCTAGTACTTTATTCAAGAAAAGAAATAATTTTTGTTGGAGGAGATTTAAATTGACATTTTGGTAGAGTGGTAGAAGATTTTAGAAATATTCATGGCGGCTACGATTTTGAAGCGATTAATGAAGAATGTTGAGCCATATTAGATTTGAATTTAGCATATGATTTTGTTATTGCTAGTACTTTATTAAGAAAAGAGATGGACATGTTATTATTTATAAGAATGAATCTAATAAAACAAAAATGGATTATTCTCATATGAGAAGAAGAGATTGTCGAGAATGTAAAGATTGTAAGGTCATTCCAAGTTAGAATTTAAATACCCAACATCGATTTTTTGCTCTTGATTCTAGGTTGAAGAGTTATAAAATAAAGAACACTATGAACAATTTTTATAGAATTAAATGAGGGCACCTAAAATATACAAATAAAATTATTTTTATGAGTAAACTTCATGATTTTGAGATTTGGGATGTTCATGAAAAAACAAATTCTAGTGGGATAAAGTAATAAACACTATTAAACAAGTGACAAAAGATGTAGTTGAAGAATCAAAAGGAAAAACTTTTAAAAATAAAAATTGTTGGTGGTGGAATAAAAATGTGCAAGAAAAGATAAAATATAAGAATTTATGTTATAAAAATTTGTTTAAATGTAAAAGCTTTGAGAACTGGAAAAAATAAAAAATGTTCTTACCAAGTCTAAGAGAATAAGTCGTGATGCAAAAAATTTGTTTTTAGTGATCTTTATAATAGATTAAATACTAAAGAGAGTCGAAAATATATGTATAAACTTGTCAAAAAAGAGAAAAAAATAAAGATTTTACTCAAGTAAAAATGTATTAAAAATAAAAATCAGAAGGTGATTTTCTTAGAAAAAGATATTCAACATAGATAGATGAGTTATTTTGATAAATTTTTCAATGAAGTTTCTGAAAATATAATCAACTGTAGCGATCTTAATATCATTAATATGGATGCTCTTATTGGACATTTACAAGAGATGTAACTTGGTGTATGCTTTCCACTTATGATATCCTTCTTGTGGATAAGATTAGAGAAGGAGCTCAAGAAAAATTTGAATTATGGAGGTCTACATTGGAGTCTAAATCCCTTCGTTTGAGTAGAAAAAAAAAAAAACTGAATATATGGAATGTAATTTTATTATTAATAGCTTTAGTGACAAAGTTGTAACTATGGGGGATCAAATTATTATGTGTTGTGAATGCTTTAGATATCTCGGGTTTATTGTTCAAAGTGATGTTAATACAAATGGGGATGTTATTAGTAGAACTCAAGCTGATTGGTTGAAGTGGAGAAATGCTTCGAGCCTATTGTGTAATAGAAAAGTACTGTTTAGACTGAAAGGAAAATTTTATAAGGTGGTGGTGAGACCTGCAATACTCTATTGCGCAAAATGTCGGTCTTTAAAAGAGAAGCATAAAATTAAATTAAGCGTTGTTGAGATGAGAATACTTAGGTGGATAAGTGGCTTTACTCTTAGAGACAAAATGCGAAATGAATATATCTGTGATAGGGTTGGTGTAGCTCATGTAGTGGACAAAATTAGATAGAGTCGTCTTAGATGGTTTGGTCACATTAAACGTCGACCATCTGATGATCGAGTTAGGAGAATGGATGTTTTGGATGCGACTTATATGAAGAAAGAAAGAGGTAGACCTAGAAAGACTTGGGCATGTTGCATAAAAAATGATCTTAATTTATTAGAATTAAATGAAAATATGAGATTCAATAGGACACAATGAAGAAAAGGATTCATGTAGCTGACCCCATTTAGTGTGATAAAGGCTAGTTGTTGTTGTTGTTGTGAATGTTATTTATTATAAAGGATTTCAACTTAAAGAACATATAAACATGATAAAGATATTTTTGTGGTTAAACTATCAATTATTTATCTCGTACTGAGCATTGTATTGACATATTATTTATATCCTACACAGATGGATACAAAACAACTTTTCTCTATGATAATTTGAAGAAAGATTTCTATATTTGCATCCTAGAGGCTCCGTTGAATCATGAAAAGAACGAAAAAATGAAGTCTTTTCATAAGAAAAACATTTGGATATTGACCAAGTTGCCCAAGTTAAGAATGCATTGTAGAATTATGTTATGGTAATACTTACTTGAAAGGGTGGTTCCCACGTAAATAAGGTATGTAATTTTCAAGGACGCTTTCATTTGTGCTTAAACTATCCTCTATTCTTCTAGTGTTGAGCATTGTTGCAATTAAAGATTTATATCTTGAGTGGATGAATGTCAAGACATTTTCTTTATGGAGATTTGGAGGAATATTTCTACAGTTCTAACTTGAAGGCTTTCTTGAGCCTTGAAAAGTAAGCCTTTTGTCTACCAAAAAGAAAAGAGAACTTAATGACTAGAAAGAAACACCTCATCGTTGGTTCCAAAAAATTGATAGATTCATGATAAGGAAAATGGTTTTACTCATAGCAACATGAATAAATCAAGGGAAGAAACATTAATATTAAAAAAAAAACCAATAATATAGAATATATATAAATATTATTTAAATAGAAGAATTACTATAGTCTTTTATGAAAGGAGAAAGTCATCAAATTTCAGCTCAAATTACCTCCAAACAACATAAATATAATGAATGTTTCCAATATATTTTCTAATAAAGCACATTATTTATTTATATTGATGTGAGCAAATGATTGTTCTCATTCTATACCAATTTAATGTTTTCCTTCGTATCAATGTATCTTTATGGGAAGTCAAATGCGCGCGTGCCTCAGTCATAGGAAACCAACTTGATGTTTTCCTTTGTAGCATTGTATCTTTATTGGAAATTAAATGGGCATGCCTCATTCATAGTTTCATGTTTTAAATTTTTGCTAGCACTATTTCGAAAGAGTGGATCAAATAATTTATTGCATAATGATGAATGTAATTGAACATGATGATGATGCTTTCATTGTTATGATTGTAAATAAAGCTTCAAAAGGAATCATTTGATATCCTACAATAATAAAAAAATAATAATAAAACTAGAAGAAGAAGGTATAAAAAGAGAGGTAGGATGCCATTTTAGAAAGAAAGGGAGTGTGCTTGTGGGGAGAGGTCTTTGGCTTTTCAAGAGAGAAAATATGTTAGTTTTGGTTTTAACAAAAGGAAAAAGCTTTTGGCCATAGCAAGGAGTTGACTTCAAATGAAAAGTGTGCTATTTTCTTTATTTATGGTAAGAGTTGAAAATTTTGGTCATAAAAAAGGGAAAATCTAATTTGCATTTCTCAAAGAAAGAAAGGATGATTTCTTAAAGAAGAAAGGAATAAGGTAACTATGATAGCTTTTGCATGGCTATCTTGTTTGTATTCATTGATATTCATGTGCTTATCTTCAACTTTGTACAAAAGGTGTTATCTTCTTATCTTCAACTTTGTACAAAAGGTGTTATCTTCTTATCTTCAACTTTGTACAAAAGGTGTTATCTTTTCATATATATCTTTAATAGATTGTTCGATTTCTATATAGTCGTGGATATAGATTAATCTTTTAGAATCACGAATTTTCTTTCCTTGTGTTTTACATCTATACATTTTTTTTTTCTCTCATACTGGTTTGATTTTTGCTCAAAATTTTATTTCCAGCAATACCTTGATGAAACATGCATAGTCGTACGTAATTTGGCATACAAATATTATGAGTATGTGAAGCATGAACACATATCCAAGATGGCTGTAAATTGGTTTTTTTTTGTTTTACTTATTTATTTATAGTCGTATGCAACTTGGTATACAAATATTATGAGATATGTGAAACATGAACACATATCCAAGATGGCTGTAAACTAGTTTTTTTTTGTTTTATTTATTTATTTATATTATTATTATTATTATTATTATTATTATTATTATTATTATTATTATTATTATTATGTTTTATCACACTCTTTCGGATATTTGGTGTTGATTTTAACCAGCGTTCCTGTGATATATACACACGAGACAGTTTTTCTTATTTTTATTAAGAGGCTATTTATCTTTGCATTCTAATCTATTAAATTCATAATGGGGGTAACCTAACCGTACCCAACCTTCACTCTTGCTATTCTAATTTATGTGTAAACACTAATTAAAAAGGTATTTTTGAGGCTTGCCTCTAGGCCAGACAAGGTAGGTTAAACTTTATTTTTATTCTAATGATACCTTGATGAAACATGCAACATTGTACTTAATTTATTTAAATATAATGTGATATGCCCAAGCATGAGCACATTTTCAAGAAGACATTTGTGTTTTTTGGCATGCTTCATTCTGTTCTTGCATGGTTATTGTGTTGATTTTAAGTCAATGCTTTTTTTATTTTTATACATGCTCATTTGATACAAACTTCATCATTTCTTTATCGGTAGGTTAAAAATGCTTGGGACAGTCAAGTTAGATTTAAGCATTGCCATAAGCGCCGAGAATTCACTTTTTACATCCAACTAGTGAACGTCCCAAACTTCAACTTACTTAATATAAATTATCAAATTAGTAATTTTAATTCTATGTAAATATATTTCAATTTATAACTAGTTAATTTGCTTTTTAATTTTTTCATTGATTTCTCCACTACATCCTCTCAAAATATTGAAGGTCTACGGCCAGTTCACTTTCATCTACTTTCATCTCTAATCTCTGCTAGCTTCACCTTTTAGAGTCCCTCGATGTTGTGTTTTTCATAAATATTTCTTTTTTGTCTTCGTCAAAGATCAAACAAAACACACTAATTATTTTGTTTCATTTTTATGTGTAATTTGTTTGATTTTGAATGCATTTGTGAATCATATGGTCGAGTTTTCCTTTTTTTTAATCTCTTATCTGATTCTATTAGGCAATTTTTTATTTATGAAATTTTAAGGTACTTCAATTACATCCATGTACACATTTGTACATAGTTAAACATATTCTTGTCTCTATAATAACTATTTATTAACTTATGCATTAAAGGAATTCATCTATGCATTTTAACCTCGTCTGCTTTATATTGCAATTACCCATTGATAGACGATGTATAAATTCCATGACAGGCAGTACAAATGTAACGTTCCAATGCAATTTAGCACTACATAAAACATAAAATGTCATGGCTTTCCCTGTATCTTCTTCCAACTTCAAATACAGTTTTTATGTAATTGTTTTTCTAATTTTTTCAAGAGAAAATATATTTTCTTTTTCTAATTCTTTCTGTATCATTCTTTGATGCTGGCTATTCCTCGTCAATAGGCACGAAGCAACCCCGGAAGTAAAAAAAAGCCGAGCTTTGACCTCCAAGATTTGTTGATGGGAGAAGACAGTCTTCCCTGGTCCAACTCCAGTCCATTAAAAGCTTGTCGCAACGGAGAAGATGATAAAGACGCAAGCTCTGGCGATTGGGTGGATAAGGTCATGGTGAACAAGAATGAAAATTCTCTCAGCCATGGTGACGGTGGAAATTTCGCAACCCCGCCTGATTTCTTCTATCAGAGGTATGTTTCTGATAGTTCATCCTATCAAGATCAGCCCTACAGCAGAAGCGGACATCAAAGGAAAGATAGTACAGAGTTTGAGATTCAGAGACACAGGTTTGATTCTGTAACCACGGATGATTCTGATGATCTGGACGTTGCTACAAGTGATTCCTCAGAAGCTGATGCATTGTGGCAATTTAACCTTCCAAAATCTGCATGTAATAGCAACAGTGGTGGTTCCAAGGCCAAAAAACCACCAACGAAACCAAGTCCGGATTTCAGGTAAGATGAGCAAAAACCAGTTTTTTTAATGTATTTTTCTGCAAAGTATAAGAATTTTACGTAATATTGAATTATGCAAGCCACCTTAGCCCTATTGAATGAGAAACATAAGCAATTACATTTTGTTTAAATGACCCAAAATCTTCAGGACGCCAACTTATGCATATATTCCATCGTCATCATCATCAAAGAAGATTTCTAGTGGAGCAAGTAGAATATCAAGGCAACTAAGCTGTGCTGGACGGGAGGCTAAAAGAACTGCTTCTGGTGGAAAATTGAGCAGTGGAAAGTAAGGAGCTATACTGGTTTCCATTTTTTTTCTTATTTTAGGATCGATTTTATTATTATTATTATTATTATATGAGTGTAAGAGAGGTTTGAGTGCCTTACTGAGTGGATTGGGGGCAAAACATGGGGTTTGTTTGCTCATGGTTTTGTTGATTGGCTTGTTTGAGGGATGGATAATGTCTTGATATATATTTTTTTAAAGTTATTATTTCTTGATGTTTATACTATCATGTCATTACTGTCAATTGGAAGAAAACTTGATCCAGGGTATGAATATTTTAAGGGGCATTTACATACGTACCGACCAATATTTATATATTTACATAACTAACTCCAAAACTTTGCTTTTTTACATTTATATCCGCCAAATCCTTCATATCATATAAAAAGTCCCATTATTTTTACATTTAAAAATTGAAATGCAGCTATTCTTGTATGAAGAAGGTGCTATATAGATATAAAAATTGCAGTAGGTGTTAAATATATATGACTATATAAGAATTGAGTGGTATTTATTCTATCTTCAAATTTTGTGGTTTCTAGTGTAATGTTAGAAATAAAGATAATAAAAAGTATGGAGTGAAGCAGAAAACAATCATGATCCATAAAAATGCAATTAGTTTATTTCACATGTTCTTAAAAGAGGTTGAAATAAATTGCCATTGGACAACTATTTTACTGAATTGCACTATTACCTCTTCCAAAGAATACATGCTTAAAATATTTGATTGTGAGTGGATAAAAGGATGAGATTATCTAATGCTTGCGGCAAGTTAAGATGGTGATTTCATTAAAAGTACTAAAAATTGAGAGAAGTTCAAGCTTTGGGGTAATGTATGATCATATGCTAGGGTATCACCACTCAAATTTTATAAATGTCAATAATAATTTTGTTGATCTTCAAGTTCAATGATATTGTATGCTTTTGAACAGTGAAGAAATAGATGTGATTGCTATTTTGACTGGTACTCGTGTGGACTCCGAAAATTCCAACGCCTCTCCGGGACTCTTGCATTTATGTTTAATTTGTTTGTTGAGAGAGCTTTGAAGGGTCAAATATTCAGAAGATAGATTGATTTGTAGTTAAGACATTATCCAGCGATTTTGCCCTCATTTAGTGAGGACTTCTTGATTTGGGGTTCAAGGTTTCTTATAGGCGTAAGCCCTTATATTAATTACCCCCATGATAGAAGGAGAACACTTTTGATTAAGGCTAGTCCTTAATATTTGAGTATTCAACATATAATAACAACAACTTAGAATTTAAGTTACAAAATTTATCACATGAAGCTTAAAACAAATGATGGGAGAAATGAAGACGAAAAACGGTCAAGATCTCATGGTTCTATCGTCCCGGGTCATCGTGGTCACCGTTCTACTTTATTAGAGGAGATAGTTAACCCAACGTTGTTGAAGAATCATTGTTAGCAACCATAATTTGCATCATCTAAGGTGTTCTAGTTGATCAGGGTGGATGTTTGTGTAAGGGGACAAATTTAAATCGACATTAGCTAACATAAGATTTTATGTCAATCAATTGTACATTTATGCTGCACAACTCAGCAAGTAAAAAGCCATTGAGGAACATATGGGCTGAAACCTTAACTGTAATATAATAGTGTCATTTGGCAGCAACCAGCCATGTCCTTATTAACATGTAATTACTTTGACTGTGAATAAATGATTATACTTAAAATGATGTTAGTTTTTTGTGACCTGAAGCAATCATAAATTTGTCACCCTAGACAAAATGTTGTGGAGGGTGGACAGAGTTTGCTTTAAGTTTTTTAATGATTGATTGTAGCTTGGAAGGTTTGGTTGATTAATTTAAAATCTTGATTTTAAATATTAACCCTTTCGGACAAAATATTCTATCAAATCAGCCATCATTGGGGAGTTGAGCATTTTAAACTTTTATATTTGAAGGGGGGCATTTAGTTTTATTCGTTTAGACTTTTAGGGTAAGAGTCATGCAAACTGCTAGTCTTATAAGAAGGATGATCAGACAATGTGATTTAGATGCTTATTTCAAAATTACTAGACTCATCGGTCCTTACGAGGAGGAGGATCATACTAGTTGGGTGTTGCATTTTTCATGGAATGTAAAAGCATCACAACTTGCATTTCTCATGGAGTGTCAAGGCATCTCAACTTGCATTTTTTATGGATTTTGAAGGCATCACAACTTGCATTTTGTTTGTATGAATAACAAAACTAACACATGGGATGTTGCATGTAACATAAAGCTAACACATAGGATTTTGCATGAAATATAAATCCAACACATGAGATTTTGCATTGAACATAAAGCTAACACAAGAGATTTTGCATGGAATAAAAAGTTAACCACTTGAGATTTTTGCTTTGGATGAGACCTAAATTTAACACATGAAGTTTCATTTTAAAAATGAGACTACCACATAATTTTTCTATTTAATGGAACCTAAGTCTACCACATGATTTTTATATTGCATAAGGCATAAGCATAAGCATATGAGTTCTCCATTGCTTGAAATATGATATAACCGTATGATCTTATTGCACAATACATAAAAATAATCACGGGATTTTGAATGATATATAAACACAAACATGTGGAAATTCTTTTATATGAAAGAAAACTTAACCACATAAAAGTTCTCTCCTTTTTTTTAAGACTAGGATTTTCATGTATGCTATAAAGAAAGAAAGTGGTGATGATTAGGGTTAGGGTTATCGAGTGGGGAGAGAAAGGGAGATCTAATGCTGTGTTGTGTGGAATTTAAAGTAATCTAGTAAGGAGAGGGGGCGAGGGGTTTATGTGGGGCTTCAGGTAGGCTACAGGGAAAGGGAATGTGTAGGGTTTAGGTGGGGTTTCAGGTAGGCAAGCGAGGGAGAGAATGTGAAGAACTTATGTGATATTTCATGTAGGCTAGGAAGGGAGAGAGGAGGATGTATTTGGGTGAGGCTTTGAGTAGGCTAAGAAGGGAAAGAGGGTGAGGAATGTGAGTGGAGTTTCATGTAGGCTAAGAAGAGTGTGAGGTTGAAGGAATGTGAGTGGAGATTCAAGTAGACTTGGAAGAGAGTGAAGGTAAAGGAATGTTTGAGGTTTCAGGTAGGTTAGGAAGGAAAGAAATGGTAAGGTTTAGGTGAGTTTTCATGTAGTGGAAGGACGAAGAAATGGATGGAAGGGTTTAGGAATTTGGTTATGAGAGAAGGTGGGAAAGAAATGAGGGAGAAAAGTGGAATTTAGCCATTGTGTGAGATGAAGTAAGTGGGCAGATCGACATGATTCAACCATGGTGGAAAGAAAGGGAAAAGGGGGAGATTTACCATAATTTCATAAACTAATTCATATAAAACTTTGAAATAAGCGAGAGAAATTGAGTTATACCTTCTCTTGGAGAATTCATTGATTGTCTTGCTTGAATGAGAGGTGATCTCTTTGCCTTGGTGTAGAGATTGGGTTTCAGATAGAAGAGAAAGAGACAAGGGAATGAGGAGAGGGCTTTTGAGTTTTGAAGAAGAAGGGAGAGGGAGAAGGCGCTAAGTCCTTGAAGGAGAAAACAGGGAGAGGGTGGTTTCAGGAAGAGAAGAATGAGAAGTAGGTGAGGGGAATTTTGGGTAAGGGAGTTTAAGTGGAGGGTAAAAGGGACGGAGGAGTTATGGAAAGAAGTGGAGGGAAATTCAAAAAGAATAGGGGGTACTTTGAATTTTGGGGAGTTAGTTATGATGGTTATGACCAAAATGTCAAGCCTGTCTTATTTGAAAGAGACAAATGCAAGGAATCCAATAGTGCAATTGATTTTAGATGAAGTGGTATTTAACTAAAGATATTTCAATTTGAAGTGACTAGGCCATTATGAGTGGTTATGACCAAAATTTTTTACCTTGGCTCATTTGGCACAAAAAAATGCAAGAAATTCAATGATGTAATTGGTTTTGGTGAAAGTGAGTCTTATCTCAAGATATTTCAAATCGATATGTGGGCCCCACCCTACAAGAGAGAAAATTTGGTGACTTTAAAATAAAAAATTTTAATGTGTTTTAATTTTTTAAATTAAATATTTTTAGGTCACATTTATTTTGGTTAAAGTTTGATTTTGATTTGAGTTCATTTTCAGTCAATTATAATGTTTAGTTTTTATAATCAAAATTATTATTCAAATTATTATAGGCTTAACGGGCCTACAAACATAGTTTGATTTGTTTGTGGATGGTTCATGTGAAAGATTTTGATGATCTAGGTGTATTCATGCAGTTCATTTTGAAAAATAATAATTCATTAAAAAATTTCTTATGTAAGACCATTTTTTATGCATGAAAATCTAAAACAAAGAGTTTTACGTAAAAAGTGTGTCTATTTATCATCAAATTGGTTTGCATACTTCTCATATATGATTGAACATCATGCAACTTATAAAATAAAATTTTGATCATTGTATTGGTTTGTGAAAAAAAATTAATTATTTCAAGGTGTTAGGAGCACTATTCATGCATGAAATTTCTAAATGTAATATTTTACATAAAAGTTGTTATATAATCATCAAACTTGTTTGCAAGGATTTTATATGTGATAATAAACATTATGCAACTTTCAGAATAAAGTTTCAAGCTCTATGATGTTTATTGGATAAAATGAAAATTTTAGGCCCTATTTAGAGCAGCTGCAACTGCCTTAAGAAGCTGTTGAGCAGGAGCTGCTGCGGATAAGCTGGTTGTCTGTTTGTTTTTTGCAGTTTGAAAATAGTTGTGTTGCAACTATTTCTAGACAAATGACCATTTTGTCCCAATATATTAATGTTGACTGCAACAGAACATTCATACCAATATAATTTATACTTTAGAAGGAAAAATTCAGTGAAGAATGTTATAAAAAAAAGAAGATTCACACTAATGATTTTTTAAAAATGCAGATGGCGTATGTCACGAGCTAAGTCGCCCTCCAGTGATACTCTTCACGCCCGATCACTCTTGGTGGTAGAATCTTCCAGCCTATATGCCTACCGAAAAATGTTACAGTTTTCATTGGCTCTTCACGGACACCTGTAAAACTGTCCCCCGTAACTATGTGAATGACATGAAGTTAACATGAAACATTGAAGTCCACAATGCTAATGCAATCCTCGAGAGATATTAGAAACCCTCGTGAGTTATGTGACTGACGTGAAGTAGTAGTGCTTGAGATGTGCTGGGGTCATTACTGCATGAACCCATCAATTGTAATATCTGGCTTCTAAGGAAAGAAGCTCCCATTTTCTTTTTATTTTCAACCCGCGGACACTTAGAGCGGCTGGTGAACTCAAGTTCATGGAGGTTCAGGCTAGAGTCTTTAGTGGCATTACCCGATTGGTCGACTTCCAAATTTTCGGGAATGCCACCAAACCCCATCTCACTGGGGGCACATGCATTGTTGCCCGTTGCCACGACACCGCCAAACATCGATTTAACTCCTTCTCCAACTCAGGATTGATTCCATTGTATTTAATCTTTTTCACAACAAACACCTCCTACAAATTCGTATAACATGTAATTGAATTTACAAACAAATTAAACGTTAATCAAATTAGCGGACATTTTAAAAATTCTCATTGCAAATCTCTCTGTGCACCACCCCTCGAAAGCATCAATCGTTCGCTTCACTGGATCCCACCCCAAGCCCGTTGATCTTCGCTTTAATTCTTTCAAGATTTTTCAATCCTTCTTAAATACATCCCACTTGTTTTTTAATTGCATTCTATCATACTCTCTGTCTGTACTCTTCTTGTATTCTCTAATAATATTTTGTCACCCTTCCTTATTAACATAGGTTGTCGGCCTATTCCCCAGATCGACTTCCATGAAGTAAAAGTTGCAAAATATTATTTTTATTTCTTTATCCCACATTGTAGATGAATAGCCTATTTGGTCTTAACCATTTAACTACTAGAATGAAAAAAAAACTAATTAACATAAATATAAATATGACAATATTGCAAATCAAAGAAAAATCGAAATGCAAAAATATCATCTCCAAACCACCAACACCACACAGACACCTCCAGCACCACCAACACCTCCATCACCACCACTACCACACAGACACCTCCACAAAGACTTTACACACCACCACACAAACACCTTCACACAAGTCCACAAAAACTCCACATACCACGACACAAACACCTCGACCACCACCAACACCTCCGCACACCAACAAACACCATCAACACCTCCAACACCACCACCACAACACAAACACATCCACACACCACCACCACAACACAAACACCTCCACACACCACCACACAAACTCCACATCCCACCACATAGACACCTCCACAAAGACTCTACACACCACCACACAGACATCTCCAACACTAACAACACCTCCACACACCACCAGACACCACACAAACACCTCTAACACCACCACCACAACACAGAAACATCCAACACCAACAACGCCTCCACACACCACCAGACGCTACACAGACACCTCCAACACCACTGCCACAACACAGACACCTCCAATACCACCACACAGACACTCACACAGATACCTCTAACACCACCACCACAACATACACATCTGCACACCCCACCACACGACCACCAAACACAACACATAATTCACACACCACCAACACCTCCACACCTCCCCCAAACACCACTAGACACCAACACCTCCAAGACCAACATCACCAACTCCACAAATTCCATCGAACTATAAATCTGACCAACACCTCCACACATTCCATCAAACTATAAATCTGACCGCCACCTCCACACATAGCTATCAACAAATCAAACACACCTTTCAAACATTTTTCAAATTCCCACTCAAACACCAAAGGTGAAGACAAAACCACAATCCATATTTTGCGTATACTGCGAAGTACATACAGGGCACCCAAAAACATTGCTATCAACCCACCAAGCACTCTCCTTCAACCATTTCTCAAATTCTCACTGAAACACCAAATGTATATATAAAATCCCATTCCATCAGCCAGACATTCACAAAAATGAATTCCAAACTATAAAGTGAATGCCACAAATCATAAAATCAAAATTTCCACTTCAAACAACAAATGAGAAAACCACAACACAAATTTGACTACCACCACCACACATTGATATTAATAAATTAAGCACCCTCTTTCAACCACATCTGAAATTCTTATTGAAACACCCAAGCAAAAGAAAAAAATCCCATTCCATCAGCCATATAGGGCACCCAAAACATTGCTATCAACAAACCAACCACCCTCCTTCAACCATTTCTCAGATTCTCGCTAAAACACCACATGTAAAGATGAAGCCACATTCCATAAGTCACACATTCACAAAAACAGAAATCCAAATCATAAAGAGAAAGCATTAAATCTCAAAATAAAAAATTTCACTTCAAGCCGCAAATGAGAAAGCCACAAAACACATTTTACCACCACCACCACACATTACTATCAACAAATGAGCACCCTTTTTCAACCATATCTTAAATTCCCATTAAAACACCAAAGCTAAAGGAAAAGCCCCATTTCATCAGCCATAGGGGGCACCCGAAACATTGCTATGAACAAACCAACCACCCTCCTTCAAAAATTTCCTAAACACCAAAGAAAAGATGCAAACACATTCCATTGACCACACATTCACAAAAAATCCAAATTATAAAGAGAAACCCGCAAATTGCAAAATCTAAAATTCCACTTCAAACCACAAATGAGAAAGCCACTAAACGTTAAGAGAAAGTCATTCCATAAAAAAAATATAGGTGATACCGTGGGAGGATGAAATGCTTAGTAAATCGAATAAAGATTCAGAGATCAGAGGGAAGAGGGAGAGTAGAGAGCCAACCTGTTGCAACCAGAGAGAGATCAGAGGGAAGAGGGAAGGCAACCTGTTGCCACCAGAGAGAGGAGAGAGAGAGAGAGAGAGAGAGAGAGAGAGGAGTGTTGGTCGACTTTTTGAATGTAATTTTTTTATTTAATAGATATATAATTTTGATTTTTAAAGTTTGATCCCCAACGTAGTTGCCAGAAATTGTCCGTCGTTATTTTTGGATTTATCGTGAATTACATTTTTAAATTTGAAAAATTATTTTTTTATTTAATATATGTTTGTAATTTTGAAAAATATATTTTGGATTTGAAAAATGAGACTAAAAAAATCTCATACATTTTAATGTTTAAGTAACCGAGCACAATACCAGAAGTAATGCACTTATCTTAAGAAATAAACACATTACTTGACAACAAACTTTATTAAATAAACTAAAGTAGTTATGACATTTGTATGGTCTAACCTTTTATATGTGACGGAAAAGTTCCCCTACCTAATATAAAGATTAGATATGGTTACATTACCAGGGTTCTTTATTTCCTTATAGAGACAAACCCTTATTAATTAATTACGTCATAAATGATCGAAGTCACTTAAGAAAACTCTCGATAATGATTAGAGGTTTTTATCTTCAAGATTTTAAAGTTTAGGTTTTTTAGGTTGGACACAGGGAAAATCAAGTGAGACAGAACCAAATATGAGCAGTTATTTTTAGAGTCAAATGAGTGAAAGTAGGGGATGCCACAGATCCCGAGGAGAGCATAAGTGACTTCCCAAACTATTCAGTTGTTTCGCTTCAACTTGAAGATGATATTATTTAATGTTTCAATTCTGAAAATTTATTATTTAGAGCTTACATATGAATGATATTTGATCATGCAAATAGCCTGGAAGATAAGAGGGTTTAAGTCATACCGAACATTGACCTAAGACTAAAGAGAGTTAGGACTTAGACTGCACAACATAGTTGTGCCAGAGCCTAAAGATAAAACAAGTACTTATGCGATTCTAGATGAACTACCTCAAAGTCATATGGATTATGTTATTTTAATTAAGGAAAGTTTATCTTAAGTAAATATGGTTCCATGTTGGGTCTTGATTCATTGACAGGAGTTGTCTTCCATCTGCTTACAACTTATTCTTGATGTAATGATATTAGGTTTAGGGTTTATTGTGAACATGCAATTAATGTTGGGTCTCATAGCTCATCACAGTGTACCTCCAAAATAACCAGTCTATTGTTCTCATATTCTAACATATTCACAAGTATGTAGAATATAAAAGAATAATAAAGTGTGGTATAATGTAGTAAGAATATAGTAAATGTAAAAATAAACTCGTGTACATAATATTCCTACCGCTACTGCAAGGTTAGTATGACATAATATAGTAATGCACAGAAAATTCTAAGAAAATTTGAAGAGAACTTAAAAATTTTGTAAGAAAACCTGAGCGAATAAAATAGAATGGTATGGGTATAAGAATTTAAGTTCAGGGTGGGCTCAGAGCTGGGTTGTGTGCTTTATAATCCAACCTTAGATAGAAGCTACCAAGTGATCCCAACTTTCTATATAGATGTATAATGTGATGTATGTGATTATATACTTAATTTCCTTAATAGTTATTCTTAATTTGAAACAAAGCTAAAAACTTGATCTTGAGAAAAGCTATGCAATTTTTAATATATGAAGCAAAGAAGAATACAATTATAATTTTAAATATGGGATACTACGCAAGTATACGTATCATTATCAAGTAATATAAGACTTTCTGATTAAGTCCTGAATATCAAACCCACAAAGAAAATGTCTATATCCGTTTTAGGAATTTAAAAATTTTAGATGAAAAAAATCTAAGTAGCATAATATTCTTACTTAAACTTAAGATGCTAAAATAGGAATGCAAATTTGATTATGTTTGTAATTTTTTGGTTTATGAAAATAAAGTAAGCAACTAATTAACTTAACTAAATACTTGCAAGATGAATGTGATATAAATAAAATATATTCTTCCTTATCATGAATCAGTAATAAGTAGAGAAATTATGTTGTGAAAGTATTCTAAATGTGTTGTGTCAAATAGGAGCAATAATATTCTTTATCCTTACTAGAGATGTTATAAAGAACATTAGCTAATATATAGTTTGAATAGTCTTGTAGACCGACTAGGCAGGAAAGATACTAGCTCTAACTTTAAAGTTCCCTCTTCTCCCTCCATGTGGGGGCTAACATCTCGTATCAAAACCTAAAACTATAAATCAAATTGGGGGCTTTAACCTGTCACTTTAAAGTCCTCTAATTCTACACCCTTAAAAAGTTTATTTCTCTATTTATTTGCACTCAACCCCATGAACTACATTTTCATCCATGAAATCAATATGTGATTCTAACCATTTGTTGACCAAGACAATACCATCTCGGATCTTACATGTTCTCACAACAGGTATTAACATCTTAATTGGTCAAATCAAGAAGTAAATGAAGTGCAAGGTTTCAAATCATCATAACTTCTTTCAATAATGAAGTTTAATACTTTACACAACTTCCTTTCAACACTTAATCACTTATCATTTTAAGAAAAAAAATAAAGAAAACTACTCAGAATCCATGGAGAAAACACAACCACACATGAGTTTAGAAGTATAAATCATGTATACAAACAAGAAATCTAAATTAAAACTAAGTGTAGTCACAAAGATAAACACTTATCTCAAATCCTCTCCACCAAATGTCTTGAAGTTCCTTTGAATTCTCTTCCTTCACTTACAATACAAACTAACACTCAAAAAAAAAAGAAAAGTGGTCGGTGGTGGGTTGCTGTAAATGATGGCTGTAAATTTGATGATGGTTGTAAATTTGTAAAAGTGGCCGGCGGTGGGTTGCTGTAAAAGTGGCCGACGGTGGGTTCCTTCACTTACAATACAAACTAAATAGATGAAGGCTGTAAATTTGATGGGTTGCTGGCCCCCTCTCTTGGAAAATGTAAGTATTTTCTTATAAAAATCCAAGGGGTGCCTTGGTGTCTCTTCAAAAAAGTGTCTCCATTCAATGAATCTTATAGAAGTTGCCTCCTCAAAAGCCAATTGAATGAATTTTTGTGTCCATGGGCTATTTCTCACTTTTTTACCAAGAGTTGCTTCAAACACCTCTTCAAAAATCTATTCAAATTAAATAATTCATCTCATAACTACTTCTGGCGCTTAAGCGCAGGGTACCTGACTCTTAGGCGCCCCAGTTCTTTTTTGCACCTTTCTTCATTTTTGCTCCAAATTTGACACTTTTTCACTCCTTTTAGCATTTTTCATCCATTTGATTGTACCTGAAAGAAAAATACACAAATACCTTTCTTTGAAGTGCAATATTTAAAAAATAGGTATAAAATGTGTATAAAAATACTATATATTTTAGTTGTATCACAAAACAATTTAAAGAGGGCAATTCCTGACCCTAATCAAAGTGATTAATAAGTGGACCTTTATAGGATAACATCCAAAATTCTTTAATTTTTCATGCATGTAGAACTTACTTAATAGTCAAAAGTAATAGTGTCATGAGAAAAGTACATGTATATTCTTTTGTTATGTTATATTTATGTAAACATTTTGGCAAATTAGATAGTCCATAAGTTAATCGTCGTGATCAAGCTGGAACTATCGACAACCTAAGAAAGGCAGAGGCAACTTCTTACCGAGAATTGGTGAATAGTATCCTCGGTCATATCCCCTCTCCAAAGATTATTGAGGTAGGTGA
Organism: Phalaenopsis aphrodite; assembly: GCA_003013225.1. Classification (NCBI taxonomy): domain Eukaryota; kingdom Viridiplantae; phylum Streptophyta; class Magnoliopsida; order Asparagales; family Orchidaceae; genus Phalaenopsis; species Phalaenopsis aphrodite. The sequence continues at coordinate 3,605,821 of NEWO01000009.1, forward strand.
TACTATCCTAACATCCCACTCTTAACACACATAAACATTATCATCATCGCCTTTACCACTAGGACCATCAAACTTATACCAGCCTAATGCCCACATGTGGCATTCAAAATGTCCTCAGTTTCCCACAAAGGTTTAGACACTTTATTAAAGGCCCATACCCTTGGGCGTTGGGTTTTACTGTTAAATAGGTCATGACAGAGTTTTCATTAATAATTTAAATTGAAAAGGTCATGAGTCTTATCTTGGTGGATACCTAAATTTTTTAGGATGATTTTCTTCAACAAATTTAGGTAAGCCCAAATGTCCTCTAAAATGTCTAAATTCTTGTAAAGGTGTTCGGGGAGTGACCCTAAATAGCTTTAGAATCTCCTGGATCATTTCAAGTTCATTTGGCCTTACTGTATTGTTGAATTGATCAACCCTCTTCATTACAATATTTTGAATCATGCTCAATTTTCATGTTTCAATTAACCCATGAGTAGGGGAAGCAGTCACTTCTTTGATGTTATGTTTGAGATTTATGTGGGTAGTCGCCCCTTGGGTAAATTGGATTGCTTAAGTAAGTTTTGTTCTCTCTTCTAAATTGGACTTGAGCTTGTAGTGTTTTAGAAATGCTTATGATAACTTATGTTCTTTCTTTTCTAATCCCTTGAAATGCTTTTAAATCAAGTATGACTCACTACTAAGCTCTTAGATATTTTAAGAATACATTTCTAATTTTGAAAAAGTTTTATAAAATGTGTTTGATTCTCATTTGAAAGATCGACTTTTGCTTAACCATCGGTTTGGGACTTCAAATCAGTGAATTATTGACTTTCTAACTTGTTCCCTCTCACTCTTGAATCATCCAAACTTAATTATCTTCCAATCCTCAACAATTTCAATAATTAGAACTATGCCCTTTGGTAGAAAATAGTGTGAATTTGTTTCTACCCTTTAAATTTTGTGTGTTAATCATCTCAGAGGATTAATTATCATAAATATTACCCATTTACCCTTTGGTTTAACTTAATTTTTAATTAGAGTACAAAATTCCAAAATTACAAATTTACCCTGAGTTTCCTATCCCATAACTCTTTTAGTTTAACTCAAATGACCATGAAACTTTGTTGACCTGTTACTCATAGGTTGATCAAAACAAGAGAAGAAAATCTAGGATTTTTTTATATTTATTGATTTTTTATAATTATTTTGATCCAAAATTATGAATTTTAAATGTTAATTAACTTAATTAATCAAAACACGTTTTTCATTCTTAAAAAATTTTTAATATGTTTCTACGAGTCAGAGGACCACTTCAAATAATTTTCATGAACTTTTAAATTATATTTCATTTTTTATGATTGTAGTTAATTTTAATGAATAAAAAAATAAATATTACATTTTTATTCTAAAAAATATATTTTTTTTTATTTTTCATTAATATCTCTAACTTCAAAGAACTCAAAGAAATTTATTTATATTTTTATGATTTTTATTTTATTTTTTACAATCATTTTAATAAAAAAAATATAGAAAAATACATTTAACTAATTAAAATACAACTTTATAACTTTAAAAATTTGTAAAAGCTTTTTCAAGTTGTTTTCTTTATCAAAGAATAATATGTGACATTTTGAGGTATATTTGCACTTTTGTAATTTTTACTTATTTTTAATTAAAAATAGAAAAAATGAACTTTTTATTTTGAATTTAATTTTATTTTTCCTATGTGCTTTTAATTTTAAAAAACACCCCAAACTTGATTTTGTAATTTTCTGACTTTTTTTTTAATTTTTTATAATTATTTAAAGCAAAAATAACCATTTTATAAAAAAAAATACATTTATATGTTAAAAATAAACTTTCCAACTTTGTAATTTTGTATGGAAGCATCCTAAGGTTGTTTTCTTCAATTTGAAGTTATTTTGTGATGTTTTTAATTATATTTTCATATTTTATTTTTTTAATTAAATTTTAAATAAAAAAACTGAATAATGCATTTTTTATTAGAAATCCCACATTTTAATTTTCCTTTGGTCCTCTAACAACATTGAACACAACAAACTTGATTTTATGTTTTTCTAGTTTTTATTTTATTATTTTATGATTTTTCTAGTTAAAATAAGACAATTATTCGAACAGGGGTACCCTCTGACTTTGGAAAAACCATAGCACATCCCTAGGGTCATTAAAAACAAACCTTCAAAATCTCATGTAATTATGATAATTATTTAATTAACTATAATTAAATTTATTAATTAATTATAATTTAATTAAAAAAATGTTTAATAAATAATTTTAAATTTAATCCATTAAATTCTCTATTCACTGAGCACAAATATATTTTTATTTTATTTTTATGACTTTTCTACACCAAGATATGAATTTTTTAAAGTTAAATAACACTTTTTGTATTTAATTGATTTAGAAAATCCCTATTTATCAACTTATCTGTATCATCAGACCCATCAAAAGCCATGCATTGCTCGCTTATTCACCGCACTTTACACCTTTGCCGCTGACTCGGCTCGCGGTTCGCGTAGCATCGCCTCGTCCAACACAATCTCTACTGTTCGTTCGATAAACGCGAAAATGGATGAAATCCGTTCATCATCCCTAATCGCTCATAACTCGTGAACTGTTGATGTTCTAAGCCTAAAATCTCACTCGATACTCAACTAAATTTAGTATGGATTGTTCCTACAACTTCATCTAAGTGAGGCAAACACATCCATATGGCTAGATACATATGAAATATAAACTTCTCTCATAAAGGTCCAAAACAGAGGAAAAATTAGGGATTTTCGAGCTATACCTTTGCCCAGGAGGTGAGGCCTTGATTAGGTTGGCTGAGAAGCTTTGCCTTGGTCCCATGAATGTCCTCCAAGTGTCAATTTGCTCTGTTGTTAAGTCTAATTATAACTTTGGTTGGAGGGTGGCTCGAGTGTGGTCTAGGGTAAGGTTAGAGAGCTCGGGAATGGGGACTTTTGATCGAGGAAGTGATTTTGAGGTGGTGTGAAGCTTTTGGGATGATCAATAGCGAGTTTTGTGGGGTTTGGTAAACCCCTGGATTTCAATTGAGAAATTAGGGGGTTTCTGAGTGAGGGCGAAGGGATGAAAATGGTTGGGATGAGCTTTGTGAGGTTGTGGAAAGGCTCTAGAATGATTTTGACATATTTTTTCCATGGTTTTTGTATTGGGTGGCGGTGGTTTTATAGACCCGGACTAGGGGCTTCAATTGGCCAAGCCAATGGGTGGAAAAGATTGCTTAGGTGGAGGGCAGAAGAGGGCTAATGTTTAATGGGAGTGAGCCAAGTAGGTGAGTTCAAATTTTTTGTTTTGAACTTGGGTGGCCTCTTGGGTTTGGTGTTTTCTGGCGACCAAGGTGACCGACTGACCCATGGTAGGTCACTTTCTAGTTGAAGATGGTCAGGGTGGAGAGGTGTGAAGCCAATTGGATTGATGCATGATATATGTGTTTAATTGAAATGGGAAAGGCTTTGTGCTAGGTATGGGTCAACCATGGGTTAATCTCATGAAAATGGGTTTGGGTCTCTCCTTAGGTGGTCAAGGTTGGTGGGGGTCGGCTGGATTAGTGTGGTCAAGTCCCTATCCAAGTGTATTAGAGATAGTCATGGGTTTAAGGGAGTCATGAGAGTGGTTAATCACTTTAAATGGAATTAGGAAAGACTCCTCTCCTTTTTCCACTTTGGGAATGGTAACATGACATGGCTCTCATGGCTCATCTATGGCTTGGGGAGTGCTCCATGGCTTACATGTGGCTTGGACAGTTTACATGGAAGTAGATTTTGGAAATTTTGCCATTTTTTGAAAAAGTTATCATGGAGTGAATTTTGGAAAATTTTGATCGTGAAATGTCATGGTGCAGGGTTTGTTTTAATTGAATGGATGATGAGAATTTTTTTCTCATGTTAAAGTGGCTTTTGGGATTTAAATTGATGACCCTTATATTTGGAAGAAATTGAAGGCTGAGCTTTTAGGATGGGTCATGAAGAATTGATTTTTACTTTTGGCTTTGGGCTTCGAATTTAGATTTGATGGAGATTAAATTGTCTAAGGTGAGCTTGATGAAGTTTAGAATGAATTTTGAGGCATGAATTTGGTAAAGATGGATTTGTATTTGCATCACTTTGGATTTGAATTTGAATTTTAGTGGATTTGGGCTTGAATTTGAAATAAGTGGGCTTGGAGTGAATGTGGTGGAAATTGGGGGCAATTTGAAAATTTTAGTGAAGATTAAGTCACTTTGGCATTTTGGGTATTTTTGGTGGAGGTGAGGGCAATTTTGGGAATATTAAAGTAATATTGTGAATTTTGGAGGTTTAGGGGGTTTTTGGCCATTTTGATGATTTGGAGAATTTTGGATGAATTTTGGTAAATTGGATGAATAGGATTGGTTTTGGTGAACTTCTGAGTAAAATAGAAGATTTTGGCAATTTTGTGAATTTTAGGAATATTTTGGTAATTTTTGGGGTATTTTTTGGGAAACTTTTAAACTTATGGTGGATTTGAGGTTGATTGGATGATGCGAGCATGCAAGCCATGAAAAGCCTCCTTAAAGCCATATGGTCCTTCTGGGAACTCATCTTGAAGCCTCTGCATATTGGTCTTAGTTATCCTAACCAAGGGTTAAGGACTTAAGACCACCCATATGACTCTTCAAAAAGAGTTCAGGAGTGGTTATGGACCATAAAGGGGGAGATGAATCAATTTGTGTTAATTGATGGTTTTGGGTGTGTTAGGGAACTTGTGGTGAGTCCAAGTATGTGCGTGCAAGACCAAGCCACCTAGGGTTGCCCTAAGGTCAATTGATTCTATGAGACCTCATTCTTGAGTCTTCACATGTTGGTCTTAGACATCTCAAGTGTGTTAGAACTCCTTCGATGATATCAAGCATCACTTGCTCAATCCGCCAGTTTTGACTGCTTCCATCCTATGGAAACTCCCTTCTTTTATATCACCGCTTTTGATGAGTCGGTAGGATTTTTGTTAGCCCAAGTTAACAAGGATGAGAAAGAGAATGCTCTCAACTACCTTAGTAAGTGTTTCATCACAGCTAAAATAAAATAACTCCTAATTAAGAAATACTGCTTGTTATTAATATTTTCAGTTCAGAAGCTGAGACGTTATATGCTCTCGCACCATATTGATTTGATCTCAAGGATAAATCCCTTGTTGTATCTGATGACTCATCCCACTCTTGCTAGAAGATTGGTGAGATAGACTATGCTCATATCATAGTTTGACATTTCATATGTCTATCAGCGAGCCATTAAAGGACAGGCTTTGGCTAAATTTCTAGTGACACATCCAGTCCCAGCTAACTCGCTGCTTAATGATGCCTTTCCTGATCAATATATGTTGCCCATTGATTCCTCTAAGTGGGAGTTGTACTTCAATGGGGCATCTTTTTGAAAATAAGGCCCATCTGGATCTTTCGAGATGGTTAAGGTAGACATCATCCTTTTTTTTGTCTCCCATGAGCATGACATTCTTCACTATTTTTATAGCTTGACATAACCACTTATAAACAACAATGCAGAATACAAAACCTTGATTCTTGGATTGAAATTAGTCATCCAAATGAATATAAGAAAGTTCAAGGTTTATGAGGGCTCACAACTCATCATTAGCCAGGTGTTGAGAGCCTATAGAGTTCTTAAATCGGACCTCTTAGTATACCACAAGAGATTTAAGACATTATTAAAGCACATCCTCGATGTTACTTTAGTTAGGATTTTCTGTTCTCTGAATATCAAGGTTAACATCTAACTAAGCTTGTTAAGGAATCATCGAGTCCTATTGATGACTCTGTGACGATTTTGGTCCAAGATAGAAGGGTCCTATCACCAGTATGCCTTGAGCCTTCAATAGCAAACCCTTTAGGTAGTGAAGGTGTGATCCTCTCCATTTTTTATGAGCCACCTGATGATTGGTGATACACCAAAATAATATACTATTTTAAGCACATATTTTATGCTTATTTTTGGTGATATTGCACTTTAAAGAAGGGTATTTCATGTTTTTGTTGCAGAAATATCATTTTTAGGTATTTGGAGCAAAAATTGGCAAAAAGAACGAAATTTGGAACCAAAATAACAAATTTTGGGATTCTGGCGTATGATGCGCTAGAGACAAATTTTTGCAAATTAAGGCAGTTCGAGATGAATTTTGCATGAATTTTCCAAGGGACATTTGTACTAGACACTTTGGAAGGTTATTTTATGAAGGGATATGTCTCTTGGATCAAATGACACATCTTTTGAATTCAAAAGAGTTGACTTTTGGAGGAGAATTTTGAATTTTTTTTCAAAGAGCCCAAAATAAAGAAAGACTTCATAGAGTTGGCGTGAGAAAGGAGAAAGGGAGAGAGAGAGAAAGTTGACGTGAGAGACAAGAGGAGATTTTCATCTAGGGTTGTAAGAGGAGAGGGAAGATGAGAGATTTCTTCTTTATTACACTTCTAAGAGAGAATTGAGTGGGATTGTAAAGAGAGAAAAACTTGGAGAGAACTTCTAGGGATTTTCTTGTGAAGGATTGTGAGATAAGTTGTCTTTTATTTCTTTTGTTTTGTAAACTTGTTTTTATATATGAAATCCGTGTTTTGTCGTATCCTTCTCATGAATTCCGAGTAGTCTTCTTTATCATTCTCTCTACTTTGAGATATGGTTTTGTGAAGAATTGATTTTATTTTCTACGATTTTAAATATTAATAATTTGTGATGATTTGAACTTTGATCTTCATTTACTTTTCGATCTGGCCAATTGAAATGTTAAAACTTGTTGAGAGACATGTTCTGAAAAGGGATATGATTTCTACAACATAGGGAGAATCACATTTGATTTCATGGGAGAGTATGCCATCCATGGGATTAGGTGTAAACAAATAGGGAAATATACGTTGTTGGATGCAAAATTGGAGATTTTAAGGTGACAGATTAAAATCCCCAATTTGGTCCAGTTGATTGGAAACTAATGTGAGATTGTTAGCCCTCATGTGAGGGAGTATTGGGAGCTCTATAGTGGCAACCAGCATCCTCCCAGTCTAACCACAGAATTAGGGACCAAACTTTGGATTAGTCAATGTTCTTATAACACTCAGAAGAAAGTAAAGAATATAATTGCTCCTATTTGACACAAAACTGTTTATATATATATTTTTTCTAATAATTTCATTTTCTTCACAATCTATATTCTCATTGTAAAGGGGAATGATGTTTTCTTAAATTTGAAGTTTCTGTCAAAACAAAAACTTTGTGTAGTTTTTGTAATTTTACTTTTGAAAGTTAGGTCTTAGTTAATTAACTTTGATTTTCAAGTGCATTTTACATAGCATTTACCTTAGTAGTTAATATTCAAACTTTGCACTTTCCTTTTATTTTTGTATTTTTAGATTATAAAATAATTTCAAAAATTACTTTAAGGATTTTCCAACTTCTCTATGAGATCGATATCTAGAGCTCCATTAAAGTCCTTTATTACTTGAGTGATACGTAGACTTGCATTGATTTTAATGGAGATTTGATAGTTTAAAAAGAGTTTTAAAATATAAACTATTTTCATAAAAGGTATTTTTGTTGGGATTATATTATATATTTATTATTATCTGTCGTGTGTAATTTTGTAATATTGAATAATATTTGCAAAAATTACACATTAAATCTACCCTCACATCAATTGGCTTCATGCCATTATCTTGCGCCCCGATGACTGCACACTTGTCACTTACATTTAGAAGAGAGAACTGTCTTATACCATCTTGAATGGTGCCCTTTACCAATGCTTGTTTAACCAAATGTGGTTGTGATGTGTTGGAAACGATGAGATCCATAAGATCTTGACTGAGGTCCATGACAGTCTCTTTTTCCCACTAGTTGGGTCCTAAGATGAAAGTAAAGATTAATAGGCTTAGATATTATTGGCTTATGATGACCCTTGATTGCATAGGTTATGCTAAGCAGTGTCATCATTGCCAAGTATTTAGTTTGGTATCTCATCAACTCTTGAATGCACTACATCCCAAAATAGTGTCTTAGCCCTTTGAGGCCTGAGGAGCCGATACTGTAGGACCTATCAACCCTCCTTCCTCTAAGGGACATTGATTTTTACTAGTAGCCACTGACTACTTTTCCAAGTGGGTAGAAGTCATTCCCATAAGAGAGGTCAGAACTGAGAATGTGTTGCACTTTCTACAGAACAACATTATGTACCGATTTGGTGTGCTATGTTGTTTCATCTCTGATAATGAAATAGTTTCAAAAATACTATGATCAATCAACTTGCTTGCCACCATTAGATTGATTGGCGATACTCCATGATATACTCTCCGAGACCTAACAACTTAGTTGAAGCCTTTAATAAGACCTTAGTAAACCTCATGAAAAAAAATCCTTCACACAAACAAGAAGTGGCATGAGAAGCTCTTAGAAGCTTTGTGGGTGTATTGTACGACATATCACAACCCCACCAGCTCTACCGCTTACACTCTGACATTTAGGTTCGAAGAAGTCCTTCCCTTGGAAGTCATACTGCCTTTATTGAAGGTTGCTCTAAGAAAAAAAACATCACTAATTAGGACAACATCTGTCTCATGTTAGAGGAGCTCAATAATCTTGAGGGGCTTAGGCTACAAGTCCAACAATAACTCGAGCTTACACAATGCCTGAATGACCTGAGCTCATGACAAATTGGTGAGAATGAGGGTCTTCATAATTGGAGACTTGGTGTTGGTTCTACGTTGCTCAATTGTGACTCACCGTTGAAGGCATGCCAAGTTTGAGCCAAATTAGGAGAGATCGTTCGTGATCAACAAAGTCTACGAAGGAGGTGCCTAATTGCTAATGCAAGCAGACCTCATCCAATGCCTTTTCAATTGGCGATACCTGAATAGATATTATGCTTAGCCTATTCAACATTTCATCACTATATTTTATGAGGAAGTTTATGTTCAAAGCGTATGTAATTTGTAATCTAGTTTTATTGAGCAATAAAGAAAATGTATTTTTTTTGCCACCTCTTCATTATGTGAGTTGTTTATAGTGACTACCTTGCTTTTTTCAAGAAGTTAACTTATAGTTCATGACAATTGTATGTAGGAGAAGTCTTGTTCTTCTCTTAATTTGATTGTCAGTTTGCATTTCGTGCAAGGTTGAAGTCTTACGGACAACCTATACCATATGCAACTACTAATCAATATAAGAGAAACCTTACTCTTCTCTTACCCTATCTTCCATCAATCCTCTATATGCATGATCCAGGACTAGTATACCCACTGATCATCAGTGTCTTTGACATACATGCCCAGTTCATCTTTATGAATGAAGAACATGTGCGTGTTCCGATTGCTTTGAGTGAGTGTGGTTGATATCCTTCTATGGATATGACTTAGATAAAAGGCTAAACATTTTTGTGGCTAGATCAGCATGAGAGATTCTTATTGCCATTTCAAGAAAAGATGTGTTGCATCGGGTGTAGCATTCAACTTGCCTATCTGATCCGTACTTGAGTGGAATACCTTCATACCCTCAATAAATCCTTAGTCGAGTCACCTTCTTAGGCGTTTCACAAAAGTACCTTATACAGGCTGGGCTACCTCAAGCTCCCTCAAATAAGGACTACTCTACTATCCTTTGAGGAATCCCCATGTGGGTCTCTTCGCCAAAGCTGGCAAAAGCACGTCAAAGATGAACCAACGTACTCCACTTTCAAGGTCGGGTTACTTCGATACCTTTCCAATAAAAAAATACCTCATTATTCTCAGGGAATTCGTAGTGAAAATTTTGATTGATAGTTTCCTAACAAATGTATCTCACTTAGGTTGCTTGGGTAATATGCTAGCTTTCCAATAGACATGTTGTATTAGTTAGAGCACTCACTCACATAGTTGATTCATGCATAATAGGGATCTACTATACCTAATCAAATTGCTACAATTTTCTCGATAAGGGTTACTTTGTTCGTTCTTAATGAAATTCCCAGTAGAGTTGTTGAGCTAGAGTTTACAAAAAAACACCCCAAGGTTGGACCGTCTAATGCTTCCAAACCTTTAAATATCTCTTTGGTATTTTGATTTACTTGGTTGATTTTATTCACTATGTTGAAAGATATCGTATCAACTTAAAGCCTTTGTTTGCTTGGTTGATCCACGTTTAGGTGGGATATCTTCATGATCGTGAAAATCTCAAGCGACAGACATCATGTGGGCACATTTGGAAAATTGCTACTATGATAGGCCTACCTGAATCATCCTGCCTCTTTAGTGATTCTTGTCGACTTGGCTGACTTTGCTTGCCATGTTGGAAAGAATGTCACATTGATTCAAGCCCTCTTGCTCGCTCGATCTCATGCCTAAGCTAGGTATTCTCATGCCTACGAGAAAAATCCTCAGTAAGGGTCACTTTGCCAAAGCCTACAAAAGCGTTGCAAGAATGGATTGCCTTATTCATCCAACTCCCTCATATACCATGTTTGACTAGGTCGATCTCATCACATTGTCATTAAACAAGCAGCATTTGTTAAGCCACCCAAGCTATCTAACTGATTTGTGTTGGGTCGCGATGTCCTTACATCTTAAAATATCATGATGCTATAAGAATCACCTTGGCCTATTCTTATTATAGCATCTTGCATCACTAGATCACCTTAGCCATCTAACATTTGATGTCTCTTGAACTATATGACTCCTTGGTCAGTTCTTTCATGAGAACATCTCATCTTGTGACGATTTATGGCTTCCTGACCATTTGAATTTAATGCTTCTCAAATCACACGACTCTTCAGTCGGTTCCTTTACAAGAGCATCCCATCTCATGACGACTCTATCTTTTTAGTCACTTACTATCGTGCTCTTGAGTTGTACACCCTTTGACCAGCTCTTTTATGAGACAATCTTGTCTCTTGACACCATCGACTTTTTAGCCATATTTTATTGTAGTTCTTAAACCCTATGACCTTTTCAAGTGGTTCCTTCATGAGAACACAATGTACAAACTCGAATTACATGAGATAATCTAACCTTTTACCATGCATACCCTTAAGGTTGAATGTAAACCCTTCGGTATTTCTCCTTACCACAATATGTATTTGAGGCTTCATCAATTCTCGGGTTCATGACTCTACAGCCTTTGAGCTCACCTTCGGGTCAAGCTGATATGGCCATTGAATCCATCCTTCATGTTAGATATAAGTCCCATGTGCATTCATTCTAGTTGACGTCACTAGCCACTGTTCCTTAGTTATGTGACTATGTTGTTGATCGAACCATGTGGTCCCTCGGCTGGTTCATTCATGAGGACATTTTATATTTTAACGTATTTAGCTTTATTTATCGGCTCCTTAGCCAACCTGCCTATCCCTTTACTGATGATGCAAGATCTCAGGCATTCATCGCGAACGTTGTGTGGGCATTAAGGTTACAGACCTCGGTTAGTTTACGGGTCATAATCAAGTCACCTTGGCTTACCTTCCTAATGGATCAATGCGGACTAGCGCTTAGAAGCAATGTGAGATTATCAACATTCCTTCTTGATCTAGTAAACTTATTACCACTGAATGAGCAACCCATCAACATTCCTCATTGAACCAGCAAGCAGCTCCTTAGCCAACCAGCCTACCTCTCGAAGAGCGGCGTAAGGCCCTACTAGAATCCTCATCGATGTAATGTAGGCGTTTGAAGTTTTAATACATTGATTACCTTTGTGGTCATGACTCTACGACCTTTGAACCACCCTTTATGATCAAGTCTTTATGGCCTTTGGACCACATTCAGTTCAAGCCTCTAAGGCCTCTAGACCCACCTTAGTGTTCATGCCTCTACGACCTCTAAACCGCCCTTAGGGTCATACCTCTATGGCCTCTGGACACACCTCTCATGGTCATGTCTCTATGGCCTCTAGGCCAACCCTTAATGTCATGTCTCTACATCCTCTGAACCCACCTTTTAGGTTGGATGTAAGTCACGTTCGCATTCCTTCTCAATCCCTAGGATTGGATATGTCCCTCAGATTTTTCCCTCACAGGGTACTTGACTCATTTTGGTCGTTCGAGTTATGTCAGTTGCATGACAAACCTTGGTTTGATAAAAAATTAAGCTACTTCCAATAAGTGCACTGTGCCTTCGCGGTGCAACACACTTTTTTTGTTCCTTTATTGGCATCAATTTTTGAATTCACGAGTGTAGAGTGCCTACTTGAAGGACTCGTGATGATCTATTATGCATTCAAAGTATCATGCAGTTCAAGATAAACATTTAAGACCTACAACTACAAGCCTCGAACAGAGAATTACAACTAGTACTATGCTGGCCTACCTGGGAGAATTCCCCGTAGGATGATGCTAGCTCTGACTCCAAACATGCCTCATGTTTGTTCTAATGTTTAGATATTTTACTCCATAAAATCAAAGTTTTCAGTGGCCAATGGTATTCACCATCATCTCCCATGTGCATTTTGGGAAAATTTGGATTCAGATCGATTTTACTCCCGTGGGGGTTTGGGACACCCGTCGACACCAAAATCCCTTGTTTAAACCATGAGAATGTTCATTTTTGAGTTACTAGGTTGTATTTTAGTGATACACATTTTTTTGTAGCTTTCAGATCGACAAAAACAATCTTACAGATGTCTGGGTCAAATTTAGGGGTTTTGACGGTCGGTGTCCTACCCAGGCCCCATAATCCATTTTCATTCGATATGGTGCACCCCCAGGGTTGCGTTTGAATTTGAGAAGACCTGATTCTAGCTCTTGATGTTTTTGGTGGTTCTAAAATCCGTAGAAGAGGTCTATGTGAAGTTCCAGTAAAGAAACAAAGATGGATTCCAAAAGCCCCTTTGCATTTTCTTTCTTAGCCAACCACGAGATGTTTGTAGAGAATGCTAGGTTCGTGTTGTTATTTTCCTAGAGGAAACCCTAGGTAAGGAAGCATATTTGTGGCCAAATCCTTTGCAAATCCAAGTGACTTCAAGTAATAAACCCTAGTTCTAAATCCTAGTGGGTCGAAATCCCAATTTCTCATGGCTTTGGCACTTGCAACCTTTCTTGGAGTGATTGGAATGGTCGAATCTTGAAGAATGAGAAAAAATTTCTAGGTAGCCCATTCTACAAAATCATGGAGGGGGGTTGTAGGTTCAAAAAAAATTATAGCCAGTCCGTTTTACGAACAATGAAGGAATCCTCCTACGAGAAATCAGAGGATGAAGTTCTCCACGTTCTTTGCCAAAGCCGAAGGCTGCTATGCGGCATATCCAAAAGCTTAAATCCTAGCTATCTATGTGAGAGCATTGATTGAGTTTGGCTCACTATTCATGGAGATAAATTGCATCTTGCATATCTAATTGTATGTTTGTATGATCGTTGGTTTGGTCGACGAGACATGTATGACCGACCACCAAACATCATCCGACTCAATTAATCGTCCATCACCAGACAATTCAATTGGTTGGATGATATCGGTCAGCCCAGCCATATGTTTTTTGATTGGTCAGTTGTGTGTATACCTTATTTGTGGTGTTGTAGTGGGTTGGTCGCTCACGTTAGGCAAATTGACCGGTCGATACTAATCTGCCCAGACATATTTCTAATGATTGACCAATTACGTGTGAATTATGTGTTGCATCTCACATACCACATTTTGCCTCAACTTTTTTCCCTTGCCCATCGACATTACACTTTGATCTGATCGACAACCCTGACCCGGACGACCAATCACTTTGGTCCAACCAGCCACCTCAGCTCGATCGATTGATTACTTTGGTTCCGACCCCCTAGCCTTATTGACCTACCACTTTGGTACAACCGGACGCCCCAAACCGGTCGGCCAAACACCTTGGTCTCATCGACCGCTGAGCATAGTCGACCAATTACCTTAGTCTAGTCGCCACCTTAGCCCGACTAAGCATGTTGGCTACGTTACCCTGGATTGACCACGCGGGTCAAACAACCAACTTCACCTGAATAGTGTGTGTTTTGCATGTGTATTAGTGTTGCTTGCATGATATTTTGCATAGTGATTATCATATGCTAAAGTTGCATTTTGAGTGTTCATTCATATACTCATCCACTTGTATGATTATCTCGAGTTAGAATCATCATTCTTTTGAGTTAGTGTCCCTTGGGATAAACTCATTCACTTTGGTCAATGCCTCCATAGTAGGCCCACTTTCGAGTCACTACACCTCGTGCACACTGTCGGCACTATTTTTGGTGTGGGGTTTGCCCGTAAGAAGCTGTCGGTCATCGGAATTGAAATCCCGTTGCCCGCTTCGGAAGGACGTT